>ML776826.1:851991-898816 GCA_009831015.1 Picea engelmannii
CAACCGTAGAAGAAGACCTTTTCGAAGAGAAGCCTTAAAGTATTCTTGGTTGTCTATCCAAATTTGTGATCCTATGATGAAAGGAAGAAGTGGAATCTCTAGAACATGGAATCTATAAGAAACTCCATGGATCCAAGAGATAATGAAAAACATGAAGAAGAACTTGAAGATTCCAAGAAAGAAAGAAAGGCCAGAACAACCAATCATTACATCAATAATCACAAGATTACCAAACCTAATATGGAAGCAATCAAAGCAGAAGAACTGAAAGTTGTGATGAAGAACAGTGTATGGAAGACTTATGAATGAAAGCATTACGAGATCCAGAACCAGAGATTCTCTCAGATGGAGGGAGAAGACTATGATGATTGCTTGTTCCAGTACACTAGACATATCACTACATGAGTCATTATATCATCCGCAACATCCATGATTCAGTATTCTACATCAGACGAATGCAAAGAATGTTCTCCAGAGAAATCAAATAAAGAAAGTATAAAGAGCAATCTCAAGACTTTGAGCCATACCAGAAAGAGGCTCCTGTATGCAGAAGACAACATGATGGAGAATCTCTAGTGCACAGCAGAAGCGTGGTGAAGATTTCCTATAACATCAAGATGACTACTCAGAAGATCAGATCTCATGATGACAGAAGAAGTACCACATGAACATGTTCCAGTTCTCCAACTATGATATACTCTACTGTTCAGATCTACATGAAGCCTTCACAATGTTCCAGACTACAGTGCACGCATTACATTATCCATGATAAAGTCCAGAAGGGAGAAAATGATTTCTCAAATACATATCTCCACAGATGAGCAGATAAGCATACATTTTGGTAAAGCCTCTATTCAAGATGAAAGAACTTGCATACTCAAGCTAGAACTCATGGAAACAACTCTCTTAGCTGGAAGGGAAGACTCTCCAAACTAGAAGAAGGTATGCAAACATTTATTTTGTGATTGAAATAACTCTCCAGTTAGGAGGGAGCACTGAAAATATTATTTATCTTTGTAATTGAAAAATAGTCCAGATTGGACAGATGTTTTCCTGTTCGGAAAGTGGAATGGATTTCTGACAGACAGTGACTTCCCATTATAGTTAACATGGGAAGCAGACTGATTGTTGATGTATCATAGACAACGACTTCCCATTATGGGGAGTGGTCTAGGACAGTCATTTTTCTTGGCAGTCACTCTGAGTAGTGGTTAAGTAGAATGGTCTGCCTCGCCGGGCAGTCATTCTTTCAAAGTTCACAGTTGTGAACAGTTTCGAAGAATCGTCCGTTTTAGAGGTTGATGCAGGACATACATTCCTCGAGGGAAGATTCATTCTCTCCAGGTTACACTTTGTTTAGTGTCGGAGGAATGGCCCAAGGTGGGGAATGGTCCGGACAGTTATTCCTCGAGGGCAGATTCATTCTCTCCAGGTTACACTTTGTTTAGTGTCAGAGGAATGGCCCAGGGTGGGGAATAGTCCAGGCTCAGCAATCAGGGACAGTTATTCCTCGAGGGCGGCAGCAGCAGCAAGATCTCAGTTTTGGCTTGAATATCTCTTGGCTAGGGTTTGGGACTATCTGATCAGCGTTTGTGATGCACTATCCTTGGGGATTGATGCACTGCTCTTTGTTTGGCTATCTAGCCTAGAGTTTGCTTCCGGAGTAATTCTCAGTGAAGGTTAAGGTGCTCGGAGGGAGGCTTCGGCCTATGGTTGGGTGACGAAGGTATCATCAATGGTAAAATGAGCACACCATCTTCTATATTCTAGCAAATTGTATCTTCAATGAATGAAGTAATAGCTTGAATGAATGGGTGAGAAAGAGCGTAGTCTACGAAAATTCAGAAGTGGAGAAAGATGTTGATGAAGACCATACCAAACTACAAAAATATTGCTATGTGATTTCAATATTGTTATTTGTGATGTTAAGGGAGGGTGTTAGAAGTAATGCTTACATTAGAGATTGATTTGGATTTGTTAGATCTAGCTAGTTGTGAGAGATCTTCCCCAACTATCAGGTTGTATTTATGTGTGTGTGGTTGAGAGATTTCCTCTTGAGTTTGTTATGTTGTTGAGGAAAACTTCATGTATAAATATGTGTGTGATTGAATAATAAAAAAAATAGAATTGTTTTGTGCATGTTGGTTTGCTAAATCTTAGAAAAGTTAGGCACCTTGTTACCTTGTGAATCCTAGGTGGATTTGGGTGGACAATTCTCCTTGGGTTGCCTTGGGGAAGGCTGGAGCTCTGGAGGGAGAATTGTGTGGATAGGATTGTCCATTGTGTGAGGCATAGAGGATACCTAGAGACTCCATTATTGTAGCGAAGTTCCTAGAGCCACAACTCCGAGACTTCCTATCCGACTAATGTTGGAGCCCTCGAAGGGAAGTCAGACAACCTAAAGGAGGTCGGAGGAGTCCTAGAAGGAAAGTGAGACAACCTGAGACTCTGTGATGTAGAGAAAGGGTTATACTTCTTTGGGTTGTGCAGGTTGAAGGGAATGAAAGTCTGTTGGTTGGAATTGTTGTAAGAGTTTGGTACATTGGCCTAGACAATTTTTGTATTGACCGTAGATCTAGTTGGCTTAGGTAGCTTTTATCTTGGTGGAGTCATAGCCTCAGCTCAAGGGTGACCTATTGTTGAGAGAGCTAGAGAAGGGTGGAATGTCTAAGGGCTGCAACTAGTTGATGATTTCGTAAAATACAAGTGTTAGGGTTTTATGTTTATGTGTGCTTTAATGTCGTTTATTATGTGTAATTATATGTTTAATTTATGTGATGTTATGCACATTTATATTTGTGTTTGTTATTATAAGTTATGCATGGAATTGTATGGTATTAGGCCTGCATATTTATATCATATGCAGGGCATATTATTATTCATGTAATAGATGTGATTGTTATGGTGAAATTTCCGAGAACCCCATCATACCGACAGGAAAAACAACATACTACCTAATTTCTACCTACCATTGGCCAGCCAATTAACGTAAACAAATTTTGTCAGTAAGCCAAGAGCTACATATTTGTTGGTTGTTGCAATTAGCAAGGTAAGGCTTACATATGTGTTGCTTGTTGCCATTAGCAAAGATCACCAGTAATCTCCACAAGAACAATTCCCATCTCTCACATGATGGAAACGATTTGTATCCCTTACTATAATTTCTCTTTCAACAATCTTGGAGATGAATTTGATGGCATTGTGACAGTCACCACAAACACGAATGTTTTTGGTGATTCGTAGAGGGGATCGTGCATGTGTGTTAATGAGCCCAAATGCAATGGCCAGTTTTTCACTGTGCCCACATAAGAACGCTTCCTTCTCGTCGTCCTCCACATTATGCAACACAAAATCTGTGGCAGGGAGATATCCTGCTGCCTTCATCTGTGCATCCAAGCTTTCCAACATTGCATAGATTTCTTCTAATTGTGGAGCTGATTGATCTCCTGCAACGAATGCATAAACCCTGTTGTTAACCTCAATCCAGCTGCATCCTGGTCTCTTTTTTATACCCTGCTCTTTCATAATCTTTCTCACCTTTGTTACATTCTCCCAGCCGCCCGCTGCAGCATATATGTTTGACAATAGTATATAATTTCCTGCATTCTGGGGTTCCATCTCGAAGAGGCGTTCTGCCACACGTTCTCCAAGATCAATATTGCAATGAAGTCTGCAAGCCGAAAGCAAGGATCCCCATACACTAGAACTGGGTTGCAGTGGCATTTCCTGGATGAATTTGTGTGCCTCCTCTACTCGTCCAGCACGGCCCAGAAGGTCCACCATGCATGCATAGTGCTCAACCTCAGGAGTGATGTCATAATATCCACTCATGCTCTTGAAATATCGCCAACCTTCCTCGATGAGGCCTGCATGGCTGCACGCAGAAAGAAGCGAAATAAATGTAATACTGTCTGGCTTCAACCCTGCTTCATCCTCCTGCATTCGAAAAAATTATTTCACGGCTTCCTTCCCACGCCCATTAATTCCCTGCCCTGCAATTACTGTATTCCACGACACTAAATCTCTGGTTGGCATTTCATCGAAGACTTTACACGCAATTTCTATACTGCCACATTTGGCATACATGTCTATGAGGGCATTCCCCACCAAAACATCTGCCTCGATTTCACTCTTAACTACATACCCGTGAATCTCCTTCCCCTGTCGCAAAACTCCAAAGTAACCGCAGGCGGGGAGAAGAGCTGTGATGGTGATCCAATTAGGCTCCACGCGATCACACTGCATTCCACGAAACAATTCTAAGGCCTCTTCAGGATACCCATTTTGAGCATAACCGGAAATCATAGAATTCCAAGAGACCACATTTCTCTGAGAGATTTTGTCAAACACTTGGCGTGCAATGTCCAATCTGCTGCATTGAGAATACATAACCACAAGGGTATTCTCTACAGCTACATCATGCTTCACTCCACTCAGTCTGATTATGTGATTATGGATTTGTTTACCCTGTTGTAGAGCTGATAAGCCAGCACAGGCCTTAAGCACACAGGAAAATGTGAAATTGTCAGGCTGTATAGCAGCCCATTGCATTTGAGAATAGAGTTGAATGGCTTCCTCAAACAGCTGATTCTTCACATACCCGCTTATCATTGCAGTCCATAAAAACACATTCCAAAAGGGCAATTTCTCAAAAACGAGGCGTGCATCAACAATGCTTCCGCACATAGCGTACATGGTAAGCAATTTTATTCTTAGAACAAGTCGTTGCTCAAGTCCAGTTAAAATGATGTGGCGGTGCACTTGCTTACCTTGTTCCAGTGCCTTGTTGGCAATACAGGCCTGCAAAAGAGTAGCATAAACTTGAATATTGCCTTCCCTGTCCATAACTCGATTCACTAATCCCTTTTTATAGAGTGATGTAATATCTGCATTGGGATAATGCTTTTTCTTCTGCATATCAGGATTGTTTTTATCTTTATTTACACGGGCACTTGTGATGGGAGCTGTCAAGTGTTTGGGCTCATTGTGGCGGCTCTTGCTGTCGATTTGCACTTGCACTGGTGATGGCGATGCGAATGCCATCGTTGGCACAGAATGCAGAAGCTTTCAAGAGTATCCTTTAAATAGAAAAGAGGACATCGTTCAAGAGTATCCTTTAAATGTAAGTGAACTCAAATAGATTTCATACCCTTCCAAACATATATTTTCGTTTTATTCAACCATGAAAATTCCATTAACAATAAATACTTTTGAACAAAAAATGCTGATGTAAAATTCGTTCACATGGTTATTGAACATTTCTTATTTATCTCATTACAATTATAATAACATTATTTTCATGTGTAATGACATTGATCTCATTACAATTATAATAAAATAACATTATTTTAATGAGAGTTATTTTTAAACCCATTGGAAACCTTTCTTTATATTTTAGCATTATATGTTTATATTTTTTTATCATAATATATTCATTTACAAACAATTTTGTTTTTTGTTTTTTAAACCATGATATGTTTATTTTGAAACCATTATAGATACATCTTAAGTTTGGATCTATCACATGTCGAGAGGGATCAAATCCCTCGAGGTGCAAACCTCCTTTTATAGTGAAAAACTTAAAGAAAGATTTGCACCTCGACGGATTTAATCCCTCTCGATACATGATAGATTCGGAGTTAAGATGGATCTATGTTGGTTCCAATTGTGGGAAGGAGTATGAAATTTTTAGATGATAATCATTATCTGTCTTCTTTAGATTTTCTCTTAGACACATTGACACACTTTCCCATCTTTTCATATCGATCATATGGAAATAGAGGTGGAAATCAAAGACCATGCAAAGCTTTAACTCGAGATATTGCAACGAAAGTGAGACCTTCCCACTCTACCTTTCCAATATTAACAGTTGCCTTCTCTAATGTCAATGTATGGGACTTATGGATTGTTGATCCCCAAGCAAGCCTAATGGAATTTGTCCATTATTACCTCTTTCAATAGGTATAATAGGAATAGTCTGAGGGAATAATTCATCCCTTGGAACTCCCACATAGTTACCAAATCTCACTAAAACATATGTGGGAGGTTCATGAGGGGATGTTCCTGGATTATACACAATATGTTCGACTACCCCAAGGGCACCATTGACAAGTCTTGCATTAGTCCACAGGTTTGAAGTAAGCGTAATCCTAGCGCCAATAGCAATAAGAAGCTCATTGTCCAATTTTTCCTCATCTGCTCCCATAGAGTAGTTGCTACTCACTCTTATAGCAACACTTCATGTATAGGGTGATTTAGTGATATCAAACAACGTTTATTGTCAGTGTTGACATCATCATGTGTTGCAAACAAATGTATAGCATTATCAAATGAATTTTTTGTGGAACCATCCATATTGGTATATGTACGTGTCATTAGTAATCTCCAGTCTTCTACAATAAGAATTGCATCTCTAACATTCATTAACATATGTCGAAAACATTTATGATCATTTATTTGTCCATCTTGTCTGAACATTGTATCAAGAGTTACAACAATTTTGAATAAATTACATAATTCTTTTGCATAACCTTCACATGCATATGCAAGTTTATCCAGAATAAGAGGTTGTTTTCCCAAATCACCTACCAATATAATTGATCTACCTTCAAAAGGAACAGTCAAATTTTCAGGATAAGTTTGACGAAGTTAAGCATCAATTTATGTTAACAAATTTCTCCCTATAAAACTCATCTCATCGACCAAGGATGTATTTGATGTGTCTCATCTCCTCTTGTAAGGTAATCAAATGCGACCCTTGTAAATTGGCCATGTCCCTTACTAGTATATCAAGTGCAGTGTGTGTGTATGTGTGTGTGTGTGTGTGTGTGTGTGTGTGTGTGTATAAACTAATTAAAATGTAAAGTCATGCTCTTCTTCATAAAGAGACGTGACTTTACCCAATTATGTGTATATATAACTTATTTTGTATACCAAATATATCATCGAATAAAAGAATAGTATATGTTATTAAATACATTTATTGTTGTATTTGGATTTCATCATCCAGTTGGTATTAGAGAATTCCTTTTCCTCACATCCTCCAAACCCATGACCTTCATTTTCCCCTCTCCCATTCCCATGCACTCCCTCTCCCTGCATCAAAGACATTTGTATCTCATTTAGCTATCTCCATGATTTTCAACTCCATCCTCGTCCAAACCCTAATTCTCCACTACCATATGAAATATTAATATTAATATATATATATTAATATTAAACTATTAAATATATATTAAATATACATTAAAATATAACCTCAACATGAGCAACACGAAGAGAAAGTCGGGAGAAGCCTAGAAAAAAACGGAGGCCAACACTTCCCCCACGATGGAGCTAAGTGAAAAATCTAGAGAGTTTTTCGCAAGCCTTATAAATCAAGTAAGTACTTCATTCGATGCCAAAATTGACAAACTAAACAAAGAACTAGTGGAATGCAACAAAAACTACCATGACATGAGATTAGAGCTTGAAATCGCAAATGAGAGTAGAAGCCCAATTAACTCAACTTCGCAGTGGGGGCCTCATCAATCACATTACTCGCATAACATGGGGACGTCTAATAATGGCATGCCCAAGGCGAAGATTATTGTTCCAAAATTCGATGGATCCGATGCAAGAGAAGCAACAAGAATGGTAAATAAAATCGAGCAGTACTCCAGGTATTACCATATTTCTGATGATGAAGAAAAAATTAATGTCACATCTATACATCTTTAGGACTTTGCATATGACTGGTTCCTATGGTGGAGAGAAAAATCTAAATCTCTAGCAAGAGATTGGCTTATATTAAAAAATAACTTCTTCATACGTTTTCTTGACAAAGAAGAAAAAGGGGTTTTTGCTAAACTCACCCGATTATAACAATCTGGTACAGTGGAAGAATTTTTTTAGGATTTACATGTGTTAGCCACTCGTGTACCTAATATATCAGAAGGTTGGCTACTGCAAATAGCCTTATTAGGATTGAAGGAAAATATTTGAAATGAGCTCGAACTACTTGACATTAAATATATCGAGCAAGATCGCCAGAAGGCTAAAATCGCTGAAAAGAAACTTAAAGTATATCAAAATACATCATGGCGCTCGCTCGAAGACTCTAGCTCCAAATACATTCCCCCTCACAAAAGGACACCGCCACTAAACATGAGACAAGATAAGGTTAAGGACCGATGTTTTAAATATAACACACCTAATTGGAAAGCGATCCATAAGTGCAAAGACAAAAAGTGTTTTCATTGTGAAATATACAAGAGTGAGAGTGACAAGGACGAAGAAGCAAGGGACATATCTTCATCCGATGAAGAAACAAATTATGAAGACTCACGAAATCTCCATGAGTTAGGGAATGAAAACACAAATCTGACACTCTCTATTGTTGCAATGAAGGGTATTTCTCAGCCCCAAACTCTGAAAGTTTATAGCTATGTTAAGAAAACTAAAGTAACAATGCTCATTGATAGTGGCAATTCACATAACTTTATAGATACAAATATATTAAGGAAATTAAACATATTCATTCATCCTACCTTTGAATTTCAAGTCTCCGTCCCAGGAAATAGGAATACGTCATGTGATGGGAAATTCCACAAGGTAGAAATATACATGAGTGACTACATATTGAAATCCCCCATGTATGTGATGCCAATCAAAGTGGTAGATATTGTCTTTGGGGGCCAATGGTTATCAACACTTGGTACCATTGGATTAAACTTACAAGAGCAATTTATAAGGTTTTATCAAAATGGGGAAAAGTACAAATTACATGGAATTAACTGTCCTCCCCCACAAATAGTCTCGTCCAATAGAATGGAAAAAATGATAAAAAAGGGATCCCAAGCTTATTTCTTACACTGCTATGCAATAGAGGGTAATATTAAAGAGGAAAAAAATGATGATCCCAAATTGGACAAAATTCTTGGAAAATGTAACACCATTTTTTCAGTAACTTCCTCGTGGGCTTCCTCCACCTCGTTCTAGAGATCACATCATATAATTAATCCTCGGCTCCTCACCAATTAGAAAAAATATTATAGACAGTCGCACCATAAACAAGCACTTGGTTCACAAATTATTGGATTGTGGTGTTATTCCACGAAGAAAAAGTCTTTTCTCAGCTCCGGTCATACTTGTTAGGAAAAAGGATTGATCATATAGACTCTGTATTTATTATCGGGCATTAAACAAAATTACGATAAAGGATAAATTTTCAATTCCAATTGTGGATGAGTTATTAGATGAGCTCCATGGTGCTAAATATTTCTCCAAGATAGACCTAAAGTCAAGTTATTACCAAATAATAATTCGAGAGGAAGACATTCCCAAAACTGCTTTCTATACCCATGAAGGGTCGTATGCATTTTGAGTCATGCCTTTCGGCCTATCCAATGCTCCCACTACCTTCCAAGCAATAATGAATGATTTATTTTGTCCGTACCTATGAAGGTTTGTACTTGTTTTCTTTGATGATATCCTTGTTTATAACAAGAACTAGAACTCACACCTCGAGCACATTGAGACAATATTAAAAATCCTTCAAGAGAAAAACTTCTATGCTAACAAATCCAAATGCAGTTTTGGACAAAAGGAGATAGTATTTTTGGGACATGTCGTGCCAGACAAAGGAATCAAGGTTGATCCGAAGAAAATTGCGGTAGTTACTAAGTGGCCTAGCCCCAAATCAATCACATCGTTACAAGGATTCCTGGGTCTTACCGGGTACTACAAAAGGTTTGTTCGAAACTATGCACAAATTGTGGCCCCATTAACAACATTATTGAAGAAAAATGCATTTAAGTGGAATGCCGAAGTTGAAGCATGTTTTAGAATGGTGAATCTCTTAATGACATCCACTCTGGTTTTGTCAGCACCAGATTTCCCCAAATCATTTGTCCTTGAATGCGATTCTTTAGGAGTTGGATTAGGTGTCGTACTTATGCAAGATAATCATCCCATCACATTCAAAAGTCGAAAATTCAAATCAAGGGAGAAAAAAAATCAGCATATGACAAAGAAATGTTGGAAATTATGCATGCCTTGGTTAAGTGGAAACAATACTTTTTGGGAACGAAATTTATCGTGAAAGCATACCACAATAGCTTGAAGTATTTTTTAACTCATAAAAATCTTTCATCGAAGCAGCAAAAATGGGTGAGCAAAATCCAGGTCTTTGATTTCGATGTTCTTTATAAAAAAGGGAAGGAGATTTTGTTTGCGGACGGGTTATCAAGGAAACTTGATAATGATGCTACTATATGCGCTATGTCGATCATCGTTCCCGAATGGATCTCAAAAGTTCAAACTGAGTATATCAAAAATCCAGAAATATGAAGGCTAATAGAAGAAGTCGAAAGAAACCCAACTACAAAACCTAAATTAACTTGGGAGAATGACATATTGTGGTACAAAAAATGAATATTTTTCCCAGTTCTTCCAAGTTCAAACTCCAAGTTTTGAAAGAAAATCATGATTCTTCGTCTGCAGGCCATGTTGGTCTTTTCAAAACTTACTACAATATATTCCATTCCTTCTTCTGGAAAGGAATGCGATCTAACATTCAGAAATATGTGGCCGAATGCGACACCTGTCAATGACAAAAGTTTGAAACTATTGCTCCTCCAGGTCTTCTGCAACCCCTTCATATCCCTGCCCAAAAATGGTCTGAAATATCTATGGACTTTATTACTGGTCTTCCTATCTCTGAAGGAAAAGATGTTATATTTGTAATCATCGACCGATTAACCAAATATGCCCACTTTTTCGGGATCTCCTCAAAGGCCAAGGCTAGCCAAGTCATTGAAAACCATGTTAAAAATATTTTTAAACTTCATGGATTTCCCAAAGTTATCGTAAGCGATAAGGATCCCAAGTTTAGTAGCAATTTTTGGAAGGAACCGTTTTGTCAGGTGGGGACATCCTTAACCATGAGTACTTCATACTGTGGGTTTTAAGCCCCATATTAAAAAATGTATTTTGTTAAGTTATGAAAGGCCAAAGTGCCTAAACAATTGAAAAAGGCAACTGTTCCTAGGAAATGTAATGTTTTGATCATTATTAATAATAAATACATCGTTGGTTGCAAGATGGACAAGGACAAAAGAGATAGGGGGCTTAAGGGGATAATTAATTATTTTATATTTTATTTACCCATTTTGGTTAATGAAGAATAACAGTTATGTGAGCTTCTTGGGAGGAAGGCCAAGTGGCTCCTTGATTCCAAGAATTACATAAACCCATATTTGGTCTGGGGTGGGGGTTCTCACTCTCATTCTTGCTCTTGTTCTTTTGTTGGTTGATTCATTCATTCACGCATTTTGTTCACGCACTCATTCACCCAATTGCTCGTTGTTCACAACTTTCATTGGGATTTCACTCCATTCATTCTTTCACTCGCTCGTCTTTCCTCATTCGTGTCTTGGCTTGGGAAAGGAGAATGAACTGTTGAAGAACATACATGGTATGGTTGGTTGTAGAGACTGTCGGTGTAATATAGCCATCAATCAAGACCTACATGTATGAGATTCTTTGTTATGTGCCCAGTCTTGCTCATAGTTGCGAGTCCTAAGAGTCCCAACATGGAGATTATGGATCAGTTGCACCGGAGCCTTGGAAGGAGATGGACAACATGAGGGACATCATGGTAGAGAAGGGGGGGTCCATTTTCTTGGGTTGTGCAGGCCGGGTAGAAGAGAGTTGGGTACTTAGATTGGTGTGGGTGTTGGGAAGCTTGTGAGAGATTGAGTGATGACTGGTTTGGAAATCCGACTGACACTTTGGAACTGCCCTTGTGGATTCATAGCTTTGGCTCGGGGGTGACATTGTTGTTGAGACTTGGAACAACAATTTCTGCGGTTGGGTGGAACGGCCTTGGTCTGCAGCCAATTGGTGTCTTGATTTAGAAAAGATAAGTGCTCTTTGTTATGGTTATTTACCTGTGTATCTTTATTTCCGTTGCGTATTTAATTATCTATGAATTATGCATCTATAATATGCATGCTTGTTGGTTATTGTTGTGCATGTCGTATGGTTCATTTATTTTATGTTTAGCATGAATCTTGATCAATGCATGTGAATATTTCATGCATCCTTGTTATTTAAAGTTATATCAAAGGTCGAATTAGTCAAGAAGGGGACTTGAAGTTAGTTTTCCCGGCTTGTGGGTTGTTGGGTACATTACAAATTGGTATCAGAGCTCCACTTTTCAACACTGAGCTTGGATGGGTCATGTAAGTGGAAATTGAAGAAAAATGTACATAGAGAATTGTTTCTGAAATGGCCAAATTTCGAGTTACAGAGCATCCATGAGTGCCAAGAAGGCGTTGAGAGCACACCTTAACTATATTTGAAAGATCAGGAGGTGTAGTGGTTCGGGAAACCACAATGGTCGTTGATTTGGGGCCACAAATATTTTTGACTTGGACTGTTAGATATGTTTGAAAAGATTTGATTCCTTCATATCCGTCAGATCTGGAAAAGGAGTATGGTGGTTAAGCACCGAAGTCCTTCAGACCTCGCCGCTCTGAATGTTTTAATTTCTTTATCATAAAAGAGGAAAAATCCACGAAAATCCAGAGTTTTGTAGTGAATCTACATCGTAGATCACTGAGAGGAGTACTTGACCGTTGGATTTGGCAAAGGACAGATCTAGTTCATTGGATCAAGCACATGTCAGGAGGTGAAGCATAGTGGAGAATATTAGATCCCAGCCGTCAAATCTGTGTGCGAGTGAGTATGAGCCGTAGATCTCATGACAGTTCGAAGGTTCGACACTCCGAGAGAAGTGAGTCCTTAAGCTGCCAGGAAGAAAATATCTTGAAGTATCGAACTCCGGAGTAAATATGGACCATTCGTGTTTGGGGACACATGTCCGTAGATTAGCAATTATTCGCTAATTCGGTGTTCGGGAAATTTGTAGTGTTTTGTTGAGAGTTCCCCGAAGCCCCGAAGCTCTAAAGTATCAGAGTAAATCAGGATCATTCATTGACAGGGACATGTGTCTGCATATTATCAAGTACTCAACCTTCGAGAGGATTGTGGGAGAAAAGTGTTTTGGTGTGGAAAGTTCAGAAGTCCTGAAGCGCCAGAGTCCCGAAGCTCCGAGGAGCGCTTGTTCTGGAGTTCGGAAACTCGACGTTCAAGAGTTTTGTAATGTGTTTATGTGAAATCCTTTGAACCCGGAAGTTCTGAAGCTCTGGAGCCCTGAAGCTCTAGGTAGTGTATATTCATAATTTTCCAGTTCAACGTTCAGATGTTTTGAAATGTTCTAGTGTGAAATCTTTCGAAGCTCTGGGGGGAAGCTATTCGAGAATTCGAAAGTTAGGCGTTCGATATTTTTTAAGTTTTTTGGTGAGATATCCTCCAAATTTTGGAGTCCCAAAGTCCCGAAGCATCAGAGTGACGTGGCATGTTGATGTCACCTAGGGTGACACAAACCCACTTTATATGTGCCACGTGTCATATTGTTTCATGCTTTTCATATATATTTTGTGCCAATTATAACTTGACACATGTCACTTGTATAATGGGCCATGTGTCATCTCCATATTTTTGCCACGTATCACCCCCTTATGCGTATTTTCTGATGAGATTCCATAAGTTTAGAGATTTTACATTCGGGGATATGGGGTTATGTTGTTGCAAGAACCTCTGAAGCACGAAGCTCTGCAAAAATTCACCAATTTGACATTCGGTAAATCAAGGAGTGATGTTCTAAGAACCTATGAAGTCTGAAGCTTTGGAGCACTGGAGTAATCATACTCCAAAGAGCCTCTCCGGGAGTTCTCCAGTTCGACGTTCGAGGAAAATGAAGTGTGATGAAGGTGAAACTCCCGAAGCCCAAAGTTTTGAAGCCCCAAAGTCCTGAAGATTTGAATAAGCACTTTTCAGCTAAGCGCAGGGTCATAACCATGGTCACATGTGATTGAGAGATGAAGGAAAAAGGTTAGTGCCCAAAAATTGTTTTAAAGACAAAAAGGGGGCTAGTGGCCTAATTTTTTTTATTTTGAAGAAAGAAAAGCGCTAAGGAAATATTAAGCCCACGATTTCGAGACGTGGTCACTTGGGGAAGTGGTTTGAAGGAAGCGCCTGTGTAGAATTGAATTTCGTATTGGCTAAGGGATAATATGGAAGTGTTATATGATGCAAAATGATATATATATATATATATATATATATATATATATATATATATATATATATTCTTCATGAATTTAAAGGACCTGTAGCATTGTTTGAAAATTTTTGTTTATCATATGCTTAATTCTAACAAAATGGTCACTTGCGCATTTTCCAGAATTAAGGGGTTTAAACATATCAGTTCAGAATGTGTATTCAAGAAATGGAAGAAGGAGAGGGAGCTTCCAGCCATGATAAATATGCCAAAGGTCAGAATATCATAGTTGGTAATGCAGAGATAGAATCCAACAGACACAAGGGAAAAGGGGATAAAGAAACATTGATAGAAACTGTAAGAAGACTGAAAATAGAAGTGCAGAGCTACAGAGCATGAAAATGAGAGACTGATGAGAGAAAAAAGTCAGATAAATGCTCAAGTGATGCAGAGCTATAGAGCATGAAAATGAGAGACTGATGAGAGAAAAAAGTCAGATAAATGCTCAAGTGATGCAGAGCTTAAATCAGTTGCAAAGGAAAACAAAGAATGGCTCAAAACAAGAGTAAGAAGGAATATATCATGAAAGAAGAGATGATCGTCGAAGAGTTGGTTATTCAAGAAGTTCTATAAGAACTCATAGACATCACTCACCTCCTTAATCAACAAGAAGGTATTATGCATATGAAGACTCCATGAGTAGTCCAGAGGTGTCTCCTGACAGGAACCAAAGAAGAAGACATGAATTGGACAATTTGCAAGGAGAATTGAGGAAGCTTAAGGCACCATCCTTTGATGGTGAAAGAGAAAGGGAATATGATGTTGCGGCATGTTTTCTTGGACTTAGGAGATATTTTCAATTGCATAACTATTCGTCAAATCTAGAAGACAAAATTGCCACCTACCATTTACATGGGAAAGTTGCTATGTGGTGGAACCAATTGAAGCAAGTTGAGCATATTAATGAGAATAGGATCACTTGGAAGAAGTTCAAGAAGTATTTTCATAAGGAGTACGTCTTAGAGCACTTCTATGATAAGAAAATGCAAGAGTTATTTGAACTTAGGATCTTCCTCTAGATTGTTCTTTTGGACAGATAGATTAATATAAATAGGAGTAGAGGGTATGAGAAGTTTTGTCTTGGAGAATTATTGTAATAGAGCTCTGCTCTGCTAGAGGTTTCCCCCTTGAAGAGGCAAGTGAACATTGTTTCCTATCAATAAAGGTATAATTTTGGTGTTGTGATTCCATATAATTTGTTGTTTTGTTGTTATCTTTGTCGTATTTCCATATTATGTTGTTATATCGGTGTTATTCTCTACATTATTTCTCTTTCTTCTAATATAATAGACCCGATACCTCACAAGTGGTATCATAGCACTTTCCTCAATAGAAATTTGTGGGTTAATTTTTTTTCAGGGTAGAGACGTATTTTGGCGTCTTAAAGCTACAAAGATATGTCTTTATGTGCATAAACTTGCGATTGGGGAGTAATACATGCAAGAAATACAAGTGGTACTTAAGTGCACATCTGTTGGCCACCCTTGTACCTCCTGTTGGTACCCCTTCGAGTGGTAGCACATCAAACATCACCTATATACGGACCGACCTAGATATCCTGAAGCCCTCTATAGATAAATTGATTGGCCTCATGACTGCTATAGTTCCATCGAGAAAAACACTCGGGAAGATACTGTCTAGTACCTAGGTAGTCGGGTAGTACGGCTAAGGGAACAGTCTAGCCTCCTTAGTTGGTGCCCTGAGATATTGGGCCGAGTACTACAGTTGGACCCCACACATATATCAAAGAGCTATAGCACAAGGAAAACCCTTGTCTGTGGAACCCTTGAATACCCTAATCCTTGGGAAGGAAACATAAATATAAAAAACAAGACCTATTTCCGCGCAACTGTGCCCCCTGCATTCTAGTTGCGAAATTACTACACATTTCTTCTTGTTAAGCATTTGGGCATTTCGTCACTGTAGTATTATTTACGCTGGATTATAACTCCGCAAGAGTAAAAACAAAGTATAGTGGTCCCGTCGGCACACTCATTTGGGACCTATCCCATTAGATTCCCCTTTTCTCCCTGATCATAGTCATACCTTTCATTTTTAATCCTTTTTTTTTTTTCAGTGGACTCGACCCCTTCCTAGTTTCCCTATTTTTCTACCTATTCCATTATATTTCCCTTCTTGCCCTGATCGTCATGGTACTTATCACTTATAAGTCATTTTTTTTGTGTTCCCACCCACCCATTTTCCCTTACCCACACTCCCCCTCTCCCAATAGCCACCACTCACAACCACGACCCGCAAGCTTCCATCAATCAATCCCATGAATCCATCCAAAATGTGCAATTTGATATTGGCTCTACCAATTCTCGCCTTACACAATTTGAGACCCATGTCCAACAAAAAATTGACACCATGGAAGCCAAATTCATGAACCAATTTAACACCCTCCAGTCTATTGTCAACCAATTGTTGAACCGCACAATGGGTCCTTCCTCCTTGGACCAACCCGATGTTGTTGATTCCTCTCATTCTCTTCATTTTCAATCCAACTCCTTTCATCATGACCCATGTCTTCCCCGCATTGAGGTCAATAAATTTGATGGCTCTGATCCTACGGGTTGTGTCACTCAAATGGAGCATTATTTTTCTCTGCATGGTATTATTGATGAGTTGGCCAAACTTCATTATGTTGTCCTCTATCTAGATCCTAAACAATGGAAATGGTGAAAATGGCATAAAAATTCACGTCAGGGGTATATTTCCTAGACCCAGTTTGTTGTAGAACTCTATGACCACTTTGAGACTGATACCCACTATCTCAGTCATTTGACCAAGTTGAAAAAGCCAGGAACAATGGAAGACTTTATAAATGCTTTTGATCATTTTTCCCTTTGAACCAAGGGCATGTCAGATGTGTTCTTCCACGAATTCTTTATCAGTGGCCTAAAGGATGAAATTCGATCCCAGGTTCTCATGGCTCGCCCTCAGACTTTGTTGGAAGCTGCTAAACGTGCTAAAGAGGCCCAACAAGTTGTTTTTTCTCAGAACAAAAAAACCTCTTTTGTTCCTCGCCCTCGACCCATTAATCCTAACCCCCGTATCACTCCCCTCAAGGTCCATAAATTAACTAGGGATGAAATGGTTGAACGCCAATTGAAGGGTCTTTGCTATAATTGTGATGAAAAATATTTTTTGGGGAACAAGTGTAAGGAACAATTTTTTTTATCGCCATTTCAGATGATGTTCCTGAAGACGATGTGACAGTTCCCCTATTGAAGAGCCCTCCCTTCCCGATGCTACCCTGGAGCGTGCTGACCCACCTGAGGTTTACCCACTCATTTCCTTCCATGCCCTCACTAGCTTCTCTACTCCACAAACCCTCAAGCTCATTGGCTATATTAAGCATAGGAAGGTCATCATCCTTGTTGACAGTGGTAGCACCCACAATTTTATTCATCGTCGCATTGCCCAGGAAACCAATTGATATATTTGTGTTTTCAATAATTTTCAAATCATGATAGCCAATGGTGGGTCCATGAAATGTGGTGGGCGTTGTGAAAATGTTTGTCTTAAAATTGGACATTACCACCTGAAATATCATATGTTTTCCATTGACATGGGTGGTTGTGACATTGTGCCAGGTTTTGAAGGTTTACGCACTTTGGGTCCCATTATTATGGATTTTAAGGAATTAACCATGCAATTCCAACATGAGGGACAAAGGTATCAATTCCAACGTCTCACAACTGGTTCTCCTGAGACCATCAATTCCCATCGCATGGAAAATCTCCTCAGGAAAGGCCACTCTGATATTATTACTCAACTCCATTCTATTCAAGCGGTTGAGACACCCTTTGTGCATATTGACCTCCAGGATATCCTCTCCACACATCAAGCTATTTTTTCCACTACTCATCTTCCACCTTCTCGTGGTGTTCATGATCATTCCTCCCCCATGTTCTTGGCATTCTTCCTCCCAATGTTTGCCCTTATCATCATCCGTTGGCCCAAAAGAATGAAATTGAGAAAATAGTGCAGGAATTGCTCCAAGTGGGTGTTATATGTCCCAGTAACAACCCTTATTCTTCTCCCATGGTCATTGTACTTAATAAAGAAGGAACTTGGTGCACGTGTATTGACTTTCGTGCCCTCAATAAACTCACCATTAAGGACAACTTTTCCATTCATTTAATGGATGAGCTAAGTGGTGCTCAGTACTTCACTAAACTTGATCTGCATTCTGGCTACCACCAGATATGTATGCTAGAAGATGACATCCCCAAGACTTCCTTTCAAACTCATGAGGGTCAATATGAGTTCTTGGTCATGCCCTTTGGCCTCTGTAATGCCCCCTCCACCTTCCAAATCATCATGAATCATGTCTTCCGTACTTTTCTCCATCATTTTGTCTTAGTTTTCTTTGATGATATTCTCATCTATAGTAAAACTTGGCAATCCCATCTTTCCCATGTGGATCAAGTTCTCCATCTACTCTCTCAGCACCAAATTTTCCTCAAACGCTCTAAATGTGCCTTTGGCGCATCAGAAGTTGAGTACTTGGGTCATATTGTTGGAAAGGCTGGTGTCGAGGTGGATCCTAAAAATATTGAAGCAATGCAAGATTGGCCTTGCCCCAAGACTATCAAAATCTTACGTGGTTTTCTGGGTTTAACATGCTGTTATTGCAAGTTTGTTCAAAATTATGGAAATATTGTGGCACCTCTCATTGCTCTCCTTAAAAAGAATTATTTCACTTGGAAGGAAGATATGTGTACTACTTTGGTATTGGCCCTTACTGATTTCACAAAGACCTTTGTCCTGAAATGTGATGCCTCTGGGAAAGGAATTGGAGAATTCCTTATGCAAGAAGGTAGACCTTTTTCCTTTACCAACAAACAATTGTCAAAATGCCATTTGGAACAATCAATTATGAAAAGGAAATGTTGGCTATTCTGCATGTAGTGGATCTCTAGCGCCCTTATCTCATGGGGAAACAATTCCAAATTAAGACAAATCATCAAAGCCTCAAGTATTTTCTAGAGCAATGACCTTCCTCCCCAGAGCAACAAAAATGGGTAACTAAGCTCTTTGGATATGATTATGAGATCATTTACAAGAAAGGAAAAAAAAATGTGGTTGCTAATGCTATTTCTCAAAAATATCAAGATGAAGGTTCCCTTTTCTCCCTCTCCTTCATTGTACCAGATTGGCTCCAAGTTGTTCACCAGGAATGGCTACACGATCCTAAAAGTTTGCACCTGATCCAACAATTGCAATCCAATTCTCTAGTTTCCTGAGGGTACTCTTGGCACAATGATGAGATTCGCTACAAAGTCCGTTTGTATTTAAGTAAACATTCATAACTTAAATCCATGGTGCTTTATGAGCTTCATGTTACACCCACAGCTAGGCATTCAAGGTTTACCATAACCTATGACAGGGTCAAACGTTCTTTTTTTTGGGATGGTATGAAAAAGGATGTTCGCACTTTTGTGGAAGAATGTGATGTTTGTCAACGCAACAAGGGAAAAACAATCAAACCTCCTGGACTACTCCAACCACTTCCAATTCAACCCACTATTTGGAGGGACATCTCTATGGATTTTATTGTGGGATTACCTAAATCAGACAATAAGTCATTCATCATGGTGGTCGTGGATCATCTTTCCAAGTATGCTCATTTCTGTGCTCTTCAACACCCATTTACCGTATCCACTGTGGCTCAAATTTTCAAGGATCATGTCTTCAAGCTTCACGACATGCCTCATTATATTATTTCTGATCGAGATCCCACTTTCACCAACAATTTTTGGCAAGAATTGTTCAGACTACAGGGCACCCAATTGCATCTCAACACTGCCTATCATCCCTAGACTGATGGTCAAACTAAAGTTGCCAACAAGTGTTTGGAGACTTATTTGAGGTGTTTTTCCTCTGAAAGGAAAAATCATTGGGTTCAATGGTTACCATTAGATTAATGGTGGTACAAGAATTCTTACCATACAACCACTCGCATGACTCCTTTTGAAGAAGCATATGGACAAAAGCCACATTTCATTCTCTCCTACATGCCAGTTGTCTCGAAGGTCCAAGAAGTTGACCAAATTCTCACAGTTCGAGAGACTATTCTTCGTACCCTTAAAGATAATTTGATAATGGCTTAGAATCGCATGAAGCAACAAGTCGATCAAGGTCACTCAGAACGTCAATTTTCTGAAGGAGACTAGGTATTTCTTTGACTGCAACCTTATAAAAAAACTTCACTCAAGGCTGAGCATTGTCAGAAACTGGCACCCAAATTTTATGGTCCTTCTACAATTCTCAAGCATGCGGTACATGTGGCCTATCAGTTAGCTTTTCCCAATACTTCTAAGCTCCATCTTATTTTTCATGTCTCTTGCTTAAAGAAGGTGATTGGAACTAAGTGCCAAACTCAAACCAACCTTCCTGAGTTGGATGAAGAAGGATCCATTTGGTTGTAGCCACAAGCATTTTTGGACTAGCGTGTGCATCATCTTCATCAGCGCACCATCAAGGAAGTGTTAGTCCAGTAGAAATATACAACTCCAGCAGATGCCACCTCGGAACCAACCAACATTCTGCAACAATTTCCTCATCTCAGGCCTTGAGGACAAGGATGATTTTAAGGGGGAGGGCATGTTTGGGACCTAACCTACCTAATCCCTCAAGTGGGTAGAATAATATATTTCCATGTCATAAAGGTCAATATTAATAAGGCCTAGTAATAAGGAGGAATAAGTCAAATGTAAGAAGACCTAATAGAAGCTTCCTCTTCTAAAAGGATCTTCCTCTAGATTGTTCTTTTGGATAGATAGATTTAGTATAAATAAGAGTAGAGGGTATGAGAATTTTTGTAATAGAGCTCTTCTTTGTTGGAGGTTTCCCCTCGAAGAGGCAAGTGAACATTGTTTGCTATCAATAAAGGTATAATTTTTGTGTTGTGGTTCCATATAATTTGTTATTCCATTGTTATCTCTACAGTATTTCCGTATTATGTTGCTATATCAGTGTTATTATCTGCATTATTTCTCTTTATGATAATATAATAGACCTGGTGCCTCACACCAAGACCTTGATTGAGACCATTAGGAAGGATAAGTACTTGTATGAGCAAGGCCAAGGCAGAGAATCCATGCAAAAATCTTGGAAGGATAAGAAGAAGGAGAAGTCTGATTAGAGGGAGAAGGGATTTAAACCTCCTTTCAACATAAGTGAACCTAATAAGAATCATCAAGACCAGTATACTAAGGATGAATCCAAGAAAGAAGACTCCTTGGGAAAAAGGAGAATACCACGAATCCAATGTTGGGGATGCAAAGAATATCACATGTACAAGGATTTCCCACACGGAAATGACAGAGTGAAGACCGTGCACAACATCCAAGGGGCTACAACAGTAGAATACATGGGAAGGATTTATGCAGCCTTAGATGATTGACAAGCAAAGTACCAATCCAATATGATTGAGGTGGAAGGTAATATCATAAGCAAGCATGTTTCTATTTTAATTGATTCAGGAGCAAGTCATTGTTACATTGATCCTAAAATAGTGGATAGTTTACGTTTGGAGAAAAGTAAGCTCAGAAAATCAAGTTTGGTTCAGCTAGCCACTGAAACCAAAAGGAGAATCCATGATATGGTCATAGGTTGTTCCATAAGTCTTAATGGTGTGAATACTAGTGTTGATCTAAATATCATACCATTGGGGTCTTATGATATTCTAATTGGAAAGGATTGGTTGGACAAGCATCATGTTGTCCTAGATTTTCATAACAATACATTTACATTTCTTGATGAAGAATGAAAACAAAGCACTGTGAAAGGTGTTCCAATACCCATATCTATAAGAGAGATTTTAGCCTTACAACTTAAGAAGTGTTTAAGAAAAGGATGTCAATTGTATGCATCCCATGTGGAGGATCTAGAAAATACAAAGGGTCCATGCCTTGAAGATTTCTCGGTACTACAAGAATTTGAAGATGTATTCCAAGAAATACCAGGGTTGTCACCAAAAAGGGAAATACATTTTTCTGTTTATTTAGTGTTAGGAGCTTCCTCAGTGTCAAAAACACCTTACATAATGAGTACACTAGAGTTAAAAGAATTACAAATGCAGTTGGAAGAATTGTTGAAGAAAGGATACATACGTCCAAGTGTTTCACCTTGGGGAGCACCAATACTCTTTGTCAAAAACAAGGATGGATCTTTGAGGATGTGTATTGACTTTTGATAGTTGAATAAGTCCACTATAAAGAAAAAGTATCCTCTACCCAGAATTGATGACCTCTTTGATCATCTAAGAGGAGCAAAGATATTTTCAAATATTGACTTGAGGTGAGGGTACCATCAGGTAAGAATCAAAGAAGAAGACATCCATAAGACAACCTTTAGAACCAGGTATGGGCATTATGAATTTGTAGTGGTTCCATTTGGATTGTCCAATGAACTAGTTGTCTCTATGCGATTAATGAATGACATATTCAGAAATTACTTGGATAAGTTTTTCATAGTATTCCTAGAAGACATACTTGTCTATTCTAAGTCAGAGGAAGAGCATGAACATCACCTAAGATTAGTATTGCAAGTGCTAAGGGAACATCAATTTTATTCCAAGATGAGTAAGTGTTATTTTTACCAAGAACAAATCCATTACTTGGGGCACACTATTTCAGAACAAGGTATAGTAGTAGACCCAGAGAATATTGAAGACATTAGAGGATGGCCAGCACCAGGGAATGTTTTAGAAGTTAGATATTTTATGGGGTTAGTTGATTACTACAAAATATTTATAGCAAGTTTCTCTAAGAATGCTCATCCCATCACTTCTTTGCAAAAGAAGGGAATTAAATTTGAATGGACATCTGAGTGTGAAGAGAACTTTAATCTATTTAAGGAATTACTTACTAGTGTGTCTATTTTAAAGATTGTTGACCCAAATGAAAGTTTTGTGGTATGTACAGATGTATGCAAGGAAGGAATCAGTGGAGTCCTTACTCAAAATGGACATGTCATTTTTTATGAGTCTAGAAAGCTTAAAGAATAAGAGAGGAACTATGCCACACATGACTTGGAACTTGTTGCCATTGTTCACACATTGAAGACGTGGAGACATTATCTCATGGGAAAGAGATTTGAATTGAGAACAGACCATAGTTTTCTGAAGTATCTTTTTGAACAACCAACTTTGAATGCCAGGCAAACAAAAAGGCTAGAATTTTTAAGTGAATATGATTTTGATATCAATCATATCAAAGGAAAAGAAAATAAAGTTGTTGATGCACTTAGTAGAAGAATACATCTCATGCATGTTACGACTGTTAGTGTGCATCAATCATATTTAAAGAGGAAAAAATTATATGTTGTTGTCACATATCAGCATTACCTATAGGTAAAGGAGCGCTTACAACAAGAAAATGTACAACAGAAAATGAAAGTGTATGAGATGAAGGAAGATGGATTACTTATGCATAAAAATAGAGTTTATGTTCCTAGTTTCAGAGAAATCAGGAATTTGATATTAAAAGAAATGCATAATGTTCCATATGCTGGACATCCCAGTTACCAAAAAAAAATTGCAGCAGTGAGAAGCCAATTCTTTTGTCCGGGAATGAAAAATGATGTTGTTGATTACATCGCCAAATGTATGGAATGTCAGAGAGTGAAGGTTGAGCATAGGCACCCAACGAGTTTTATACAACCCTTACCAATTCCATAGAAGAAATGGGAAGTGGTAACCATTGAATTTATAACAAAATTTCCCAGTGTTATCACTCCAAGAGTCACTCAAGGTTGTAGATCGATTGAGCTTGGTAACTTAATCAAATGCTCAAATAAAAGGTATAAAAAAGATCAAGTTGAATGACTTGGCTATAAACTCACTCACTCAAGACATATATAAATAGACTCAGACAAATAGGGCCTTCACTGTACTGATTAGATAACTTAGGAATTGAAAGTGGATGGAGAATGTTATCATACCAACAGGATCATATACACTAAGAGTACATATGAAAGGCTAGTTACAATAGGAAAAGTACTTATGATTCTTTTCCTACCAATGCAATGACAAAAACAATTTTATCAATCACTGAATAAACATTGAATATATGAAATTCACATTCATTCATAGGTGCAGAAGAAGATAAAGAAAATGAGGTATAAACAAATCCAGTGAAAAGAGATTATATTCCAATATGCATTCAAAAGTCTTTTACAAAGGAGTCACTCCAAGTCCTCCCAATCCAACCTCCATTAGCTCCTCCTTTTGGTCCTCTTTATAGAGATATTACATGCTCATCTAGATACAAAATAGATGTATATCATAACCTCTTCACCTGTCTTTAGTTTATTGAAGATATCCAACTCAAATCTGAATTTGTGAGGTGGCTAGCAAAAACAAAGTATAAAATTTATGGAAATATGCTGCTCAAAGATTTACCTATATCTCCCAAATCAAAACAGATTTTGGAAAACTGAGAGAGGTTTTTGAAGAGGAACTCGTTCTTGCGAAAAAACTCTCACTTTCCAAAAATACATTTCCATATCGTCAGAATCTATCTCCAAAGAAATTGACTAAAATAGGAAAACACAAATTTTCAAAATCTAGTCATATTCCTACATTCTAGGATTTGATCCCTAGAATGTTTCCATTAATTAAATGAAGTGCCACCTGCATGATTTGATGGGGGATGATATTATATTCAAATATATGTGTCCACCTTGACCCAAAAATCCTCTTTCCAAGTCGAATTTTGACCAAAAATAATCCATGTTGAAAAGAGACTGGTTTGCAATGTAGATAGTGTAAAAAAGGCAGTTTGCGCTGCAAGCTCCTGTAGGTGATTGTTTTCACAAAAATGCATGAAAAACTGACTTAGGAAGTGAATCAAAGGCTGAAAATGGTCTCTTTAGACTTGATATTTCATAACATAACTTGTAATATTCCTAAGCACATCAACCTTGATCATTTAAACTTCCCCATACATCATTTAACAAAATTTGATCACAAAATGGGCAAAACACCTTTGTTCATCAATCATCTTGCTTAGAAGAACTCGTTGAAGTGGTTTCTTTCAGAAAAATGGCAAATTTTTCCTTACTCAGAATATTCTTCCTTAGCTTGGTGCATTCCTTGACCAACTCACCCATTTGAATAGTAAGGTGGTTATTCAAAGTGGCATTCTTTTGCTGCAATGCTTGATTTTTGACATCAAAACCTAGGAATATAAGTCACCTTTATGACCACTTAGTCATCCTTTGACACCACTTGACATGAAAAAAACTTGATGACTAGATTGATTCGAGGGACCACCATGCTAGATGATTAAGAATTTCAAAGACTCAACAATTTGCAAGGACTCAAGATACTAGAATTTTCTAGGAGATAACACCCAGAACAGCAAGACAACATGGGTTGATCATGGTAGTGGTTGATGAATTAATAAAGGATGCTCATTTTTTTACTGTAAAAACAATTCATACAGTATCTAATATTGCATAAATTTACATGAGGGAGATTTCTAGGTTGCATGGGATACCTAGAACAATTGTATTGGATAAAGACACACAGTTTACTTTAAATTTATGGAGGGGATTATTTAAAGGATTTGGTACAAATCTGAACTTTAGCACGACATACCATCCACAACCAGATGGGTAGATAGATAGAGTCAACCGAATAATTGAATACATGTTGAGAATGTTTGTGATGGATAAGCCATCTAATTGGGAAGATTACTTGCACTTGGTTGAGTTTGCCTATAATAATGGGTATCAAGCTTCATTGAAAATGATCCCATTTGAATCTTTGTATGGTAGGAAATGAAATACTCCAGTGAGTTGGGACAACCCAGCAAACAAAGTTGTACTTGGGCTAGAATTTCTCAAGGATATGGAAAACTAGATGGTTAAGATTAAGCAGAATTTAAAGGCAACTCAAGATAGACATAAAGTTTATGTAGATAAGAATAGGACAACTAGAGAATTTAAAGTGGGGGAGCATGTGCTTTTAAAAGTGAAGCCCAAGAAAAGATCTTTGAAGTTGGGTAGTTGCATAAAGCTAGAAAGCATATTTTGTGGTCCATTTGAGATATTGGACAAAATAGGGCCAATTGCATGCATGCTTGCATTGCCTACTTCCATGAATGTGAATAATGTATTTCATGTTTGTTTGCTAAAAAAATATGTACATGATCCTAACCATGTTATTGATTGGCATCTGATTCAGGTAGAGACAGAGGGATACTATCAGGTCTAACCAACGCGAATATTGGACAGAAAATTTAAAATGCTCCGGAATCGAGTTATAGAGTTGGAAAAAGTCCAGTGGACCTGCTACGGTCCTGAAGATGCTACCTGGGAGCATGAAGATGCCATGCGGGTGGAGTACTCACATATTTTTGAATAAATTTTGAGATTGTGTTCTTTGTTTTGTATATGCATCGAGGACAGTTCCAAAATAAGGGGGATATGATGTAACACCCTGGGTTTGAAACCCCTTATTAAATAATGTATTTTGTTAGTTTATGAAAGGCCAGAGTTCCTAAACAATTGAAAGAGGCCAGTGTGGCTAGGAAATGTAATGTTTTGATCATTATTAATAATAAATACATCGTTTGATGCAAGACGAACAAGTACGAAAGAGATAGGGGGCTATAATTCCATAAGAGAGGGGGCTTAAGGGGCTAAGTAATTATTTTTTATTTTATTTACCCATTTTGGTTAACAGAGAATAACAGTTATGTGAGCTTCTTGGGAGGAAGGCCAAGTGGTTCCTTGATTCCAAGAATTACATAAACCCATCTTTGCTCTGGGGTGGGGGTTCTAACTCTCATTCTTCTATTGGTTGCTTCATTCATTCACGCATTTTATATCATGCACTCATTCACCCAATTTCTCCATGTTCAAACCTTTCATTGGGATTTCACTCCATTCATTATTTCACCCGCTCATCTTTCCTCATTCCTGTCCTGGCTTGGGAAAGGAAATCGAACTGTTGAAGAAAATCCATGGTATGGTTGGATATAGAGACTGCTGGTGTAATCCAACCATGAATCAAGACCTACATGTCTAATATGCTTTGGTATGTGCCCAATATTTCTCATAGTTGTGAGTCCTGAGAGTCCCAACATGGAGATTCTGGACCGGCTGCACTGGAGCCCTAGAAGGAGATGGACAACCTGAGGGACTGCGTGGAATAGAAGGGGGGTCCATTCTCTTGGGTTGTGCAGACCGGGTAGAAGATATTTGAGTACTTGGATTGTTGTGGGTGTTGGGAAGCTTGTGAGAGCTTGAGTGTTGACTAGTTTGAGAAGTCGAGTGACACTCTAGAACCATCCTTGTGGATTCATAGCCCTGGATCGGGGGTGAAATTATTGTTGAGACTTGGAACAACAATGTCTACAGTTGGTGGAACGTCCTTGGTCTACAATTAGTTGGTGTCTTGTTTTAGAAAAGATAAGTGCTATATGTTATGGTTATTTACCTGTGTATCTTTATTTCTGTTGTGTATTTAATTATCTATGAATTCTGCATCTATAATGTGCATGCTTGTTAGTTATTGTTGTGCAAGTCGTATGGTTCATTTATTTTATGTTTAGCATGAATCTTGATCAATGCATGTGAATATTTCATGTATCCTTGTTATTCAAAGTTAGATCAGAGGTCGAATTAGTCCAGAAGGAGACTTGAAGTTAGTGTTCCCGACCTGTGGGTGGCTAGGTATGTTACAATTTCCCAACCAAAAAATGGTCTGAAATATCTATGGACTTTATTACTCGTCTTCCTACCTCTAAAGGAAAATACCTTATATTTGTAATCATCAACCAATTAACCAAATATTCCCACTTTTTCGGGATCTCGTCAAAGGCCAAGGCTAGCCAATTCATTGAAAACTATGTTAAAAATATTTTTAAACATCATGGATTTTCCAAAGTTATTATAAGCGATAGGGATCCCAAGTTTACCAACAATTTTTGGAAGGAACTGTATTTTCAGGTGGGGACATCCTTAACCATGAGTACTTCATACCATCCCCAAATAGATGGCCAGATTGAAGTGGTTAATAAAGGCCTCGAAGGGCATCTAAGGATTTTTTTGAATGATCGACATACACAATGGCTCAATTGGCTACACCTCATAGAATGGTGGTACAATAGTACATATCACACCTCAACACAAATTTCTTTGTTTGAAGCATTGTATGGCTTCTTCTTCCATTTATTAAGGAGTATGTTATCAATTCTAATGTTCCTTCCATGAAACACTATCTATTTGCATCGGATGAAGTTCTATGCACTCTTAAAGCTCACCTCGAGAAATCAAGGAACATAATGAAACAAAAAGATGAAAAAAGAAGAACTGGCAAAGAATTTACGATTGGTGATTGGGTATTTGTTCGACTACAACCTTACAAGCAGAATTCTCTGAAAAATTACATGAAACAAAAACTAGCTCCTAATTTTTATGGACCCTATCATATTCGAAAGAGAGTTGGACAAGTTGCTTACGCCCTCAATATTCCAAATAAAGGGAAATTGCATGAAGTTTTTCATGTTTCTTGTTTGAATAAAACACTAGGTCCTAACGTCCATATACAAATAGAGATGCCTCTTTTAGATGAAGAAGGAAGGTTAATTTTAATTCCTGAAGGAATCCTCGAAGTACGAACCAAATTCCTACATTCTAGAAGAATTAAAGAGTATCTGATAAAATGGAAGAGCCTACCTAAAGATAAAGCTACATGAGAAGATGAGGTGTTTATACCTAAACATTCGTCCCTACCCATGCTTCGAGAATGAAGCTTTTCAAGGAGGGATGACTTGTAATATATATATATATATATATAACATAAATTCACGCTCTTTTGCATAAAGAGACGTGACTTTACTCAATTACGTGTATATATAACTCATTTTGTATACCAAATAAATCATTGAATAAAACAATATTATATGTTATTAAATACATTTATTGTTGTATTTGGATTTCATCTTCTAGTATAGTTGATGCAAATATGTTGAATGTTGCAACACCGGTAGGGGCCAAAAGAAGCAAGGGGCTCTTATGAGGAAGGGATTCACTTTCTAGGGCATGCTTAATAGCACCAATCAAGTAAGAATTTCCAATACCTTTCGTGCCTTGAATAATCACACGCAAGGGTTCTCTGTGATCACCTGCTCTATAATGCTCAATAATTTTATTATATGTTAATTTATGATTTTCCCCTAAAATTTCAAATGAATAATTGATTAAACATTCAATAGTAACAATTGCATTCACTTTTTGCTTCTAGGATATGAAGTGCACTGCACAATTTGATGTTTCTTCACCCACAAAGTTAGAGCTCCAATTTTCCATAACATCATGGTCCCTGAATCCAATCATGTCAAATTCATTATCATTTGTATACTTATTCTTATACAAACCTGAAATAATCTCCCACTCATGCTACCTGGAATCTCTCTAGACATTTAGAAAATATTTATCATCATCTTCATTTGTTTTTGTAACTAGGGGAATCGGTAACAACAACAGTATCGTACTCACGTGACACAGGTTTGAATCCTTCTGGCTTCCTTATAACCCCTAGGGAGGAATGCACAACCCGCAAGCATGCCCTCCGGGTAAATCGGGGTGAGAATCAACCTTGAGACCTATTTTTACATATTTCCTTCCATTTAGACGACACTTGCCAATCGATCTACACCCCTGCGGGCATCGTCATCTTCATTTTGAGGTGGATCGTTTGGAGGTATTAGATTACGATAAACATGCCAATGGTTGTAATGAAAGTTTTCCCAATTTTCTATGATGTCATCAGTTGTAGTACCTAAATCTGTATGAAAATCAAGGAATGGCTTGTACAATACCAACTCAAACCAACAAAATTCAACAAACCTATCATTTTCACAAGGGGGAGTTGAACTAAACTTGGGAAACACTCGTATAATGGATTTATTTTTTTGTGGTAACCATTTATAGCCATGTCGGCGTTTTTCATATGACTAGGATCTATCAACATCTATCAATGAAAGTTGCACCATATTCATATGTCTCTTATTATATGAATCAATAAAAGAATTATCGTTATGGTCATTATCTGTATCAACTTTCATTTGTTTGAAAACCTTAATCCCAACATTTATAACCACAAATCTGTGACTACATTTGCAAAAGAGGAATATCTAGAAGAAAATGGCATGCTTCTTGTGCTTCTATGCCCATGTCAACAATGATATCACACAACAAAGTCCTATATGCATGTGTTAATAGTTCGTTTGGATTTCGAATAGATGATATACGTGTCAACATATCATGAAAGGTATCAAATCCTCTTTCTTCTTTTGTTGCATATTTTTCTATGTAATTAATGACCACACACTTAGAAAGAATAGGTTTCAATTCTATATTTTCCCACCACATCATTAATGCTTCATGATTATGTGTATTTAATCTATCATCATTTCATCTAGGTTCATATATGTTTTCTCCATTCTCATCAACATAAAGTCTTAGCGTCTTACATATCTCCCACAACACCTTATATTGACACACCAATTTTCCATCATTCTTTCAAAGGCATGATTTCTCATTGTATGTTATGTGGCACTCAACACATTTCAAAAATTCTTCATAGTCCATCAATTGGATCAAATTGGAATATTTTTTTAGTGTCCTTTGAGAAGGGATAATCATCATCATTTCATCAAATAGAGATATTTATTTGATGTTCATTGCTTGGATTGAAAGCATGCACACACCTATCAATATATACCTTTGCAAATATAACTTGAATGAGGTCATCCCAATTCAATGTGTCCATATTGGGACCATAGTTTAGCCAAATAAACCCATGCACATGTGGAGATCCATGATGTTTCCATTCATAAGGACACCACAAATATGTAGCCTAATGAAATTTAGAGAAAATATCATCTCGAAACAATGTTTGTATCAAATGCACATAACTTGCTACAATATGAGGATTTTCAATTACATTTTGATGACTCCATTTATTTTCTTGCACTGGATCTGCAGGGAAAGTACCAGACATCAATTTATGCAAATCTAACCACTGCATATATGTTTCACTTAGTGTGATGAATATCGTGGGACAACCAATCTGTTGAATTAAGTCACATAATTCTACATGACAATTGGCCCAATATGCATGTTTACCTCTTAGTACATGACCAAATCTCATTAATATATCTCCAATTCAAGAACTGAGAATATTGTGTAAATGTTCTCATAAATCATCAACTATTGTAGGTAGTTCTATCATATTTTATTTAACAAAAACTGTAGATGAATCTCGAGCATGATGTCTCATGATAATATTAAGTAAAAAGTATCTAAATCAAGGGTGCCTCCCAAACTTGTTATCACAATACCTAAGAATATGTTTTGGATACTCATGAAGATGAACATTTCTCATCCATGGTTATAACTAATCAGCTTCATCTTTAGGGAACAATGTTGGAAATTACATATCAAATAACCATTCAATGTTATATTCATTTATGGGAGATGAATGTTGGATGACTTATGCACATCCTTCCTAAAATTAGGGGGTTGATGACCCAGGGTTCATTCAAAGTTGATTGAAAAAACCCAAAGGCATCGACATATCAACCTTCAATCGAGGACCGAAGAATGTCTCACTAGAGACACCATGAAAATCATAGAGACCATCTGGTCTTATGTCAGATATGAAGGGATAAAATAGACAAGGAATCCACTCGGGATATCATTCATTCATTCAATCCTAAACCATTAACAGACTAATGACATAAACCATTAATGTAGTCATCCATTAAAATCAGAATAGACACATCAAGTAACAAAGAGAAATGCAACTTTATATTATCTTCATTAAACATTAGAATGCATACATCAACATATCCACATTGCAAAGGGAACCACACTCTTCCCTCTGATACATTATACAAATATTTCATTACAATGTGCCATGCGCTCTTTGTCCATACTCTACACTACTGAACTGATTCCATTACAAACTTTAGACAGGACTTTTCTAGACTCATAAAAAATTATTACAAACTCAGAAAAAAATTCATACAAACTTGAACGTGACTCTTGCAAAACTTATATAGACTATTCTTCTCTCATCTCTTCTATAAAAAAAATTCCTTGTTCTCTTTTCTTTCTCCTCTTCTTTATTGTCAAGCGCTCTGTCACTTTCTTCTCTGCTCCACTTTCTCTATTGATTTCCAGTTCTGCATGCTTATGTTGTCCACATGTAGCCCATGTAACCTCCTTGGAGTGTGGTGGTCCTAACGAACATGCCAACTCATCCATCAACTTTCCCACAATCTCTCATGTTGTCTTGGTCCATTATTTGGGAATATCCTTGAAGATATTCTTACGAATCGATGTGCATGCAATATCTTTTCGATCTTCTACGTGCATCACAAAACTCAATTGGCACGCATGCCTTATTAAATATATCACACAACTACTGATATGTGCATGAAAAAATGATATGTGTGCAAGGATGATGTGTGTGAGTGAAAAACCTACCCAAAACCTTGGGTGCCAACAGGCCCCCAATGCTATTATTTGGCTCATCCTCGAACCAATGGCACTGTTCATGGTGTGGATTTTGGGTGGAATTGATACTTTACTAAAGCAGAATGACTTGTATATTCATGCAAGGATTGAGTAAGATAAAACCATTGAATTGTTCTGACCAAAGAATCAAACTAGGTTGTGGTTGTAGCCCAATTTGAGTAAGAGCAAATCATTTGCCTAGGTTGTAGTTACGGCCCAAAACAGGTCCTAGAATGAGTTGAAAATTCCCCAAGGTAAGAGATGGATTTGGGTTTCATTAATTCGAGCTATTGAACTCTTTGTTTCCAATCTCTTTCTGGATGCGTGAGTGAGAGATATTTTGTAGCATGCCCTCCAATAATCTGAGCATGAACTAAGCCAAGCCCTACAGCTATAACTTGGCCCAGTTACTCAGTGAACTACAAGAATTTGGCCCCGAGTGAAGGCTCCTTCGGCTCAGATTGATGACATCCTCCTGTCTTGTTCTGCTAGGGATATCGGGTGGAATACGTGGACTTCGACAACGGGTGGAGGGGGGAACCCGATGAGTTGGGTTGACAACATTAGTAAATGGGATCATCCATGGAAACATTCTCACCAACTCCTAGCTAAGATATTTGGCATATTTTAGTAGCTTCGAAGTGCAGTTTAGGGAACTGTGTAGCGATCGACTACATGTTACTAGTGAATAAGAGGTTGGGGCCCCTTCCCAATAGTTGTACTCGAGTCATAAATTGTCAAATTATGGGCTGCATGCGTGGACTGAGAGTTGTATGTAACCATTCATATACTAGAAATGATCATGGCTTGGGGACTTCATTGGGGAACTAGAATTATGGAATTAAATGGAATTGATGGTTGAAGCAGTGTAGGAACTACTCAAATGAAAACTAATGGGGACTCTATTTTCATATAAATGGAGGATCCCTCCAACCAAATTTTCCCTAGAGGGGTGTATGAAAAATATTCCCACTGGGAATATTTTTCATGAAATTTCTAGTGGTTGGTCGACGTTAATCTTCCGGAGAGCAGTACTAACCCAATGTGGATTTTGATGGGGTGGTGGATAACGGTATCGATCGACTATACTGATGATGTACCTTTTGGAATGTGGCATCATATTTGTTTGTGTACCCTGACCTTGTGTGATCTTCTCAACTCATATAGATTGACCCTTTAGTGTTTCGTAGTGCCATGTATCTCATGTTTCTCTCATGTGAGCCCCCTGTCTTGTCCAATAAATTGTACGTTGCTAATAACTTCACTCACGATTGGAAATATTGGAAATCTACAGACCTATCAACCTGTACTATCTTTTTGTGTGATTGGAACGTGTCCACCTTTATTATAACAAAGTGTCTACGTCACCTAATATTTATTGTGATGACTATTCTATGTATGTGCAAAGTCTTATTCTTTGGGGAAATCATGCATGGTTACTGTGCACCCCTGTGTATGCACCCAAGATGTTAACCTATCACGTCAGCCCCTGGTGGGTCATGACGTTTCTTTACTCAAATTTTGTTTTCTAGGTCCTTTCCATGGAGGGTCATCCACAGTCATGGTTGGGACTGGAGGAATCTACTATCCATCCAATCCTGCATTGGTTTCAAACACCAATTTTCACTACTCATCCGTTGGCTCGATGATAGTCGAAGGAACATGAGGGAAAAAAATTCATACCGGTGTAATGCACTTGGTTTTCAAATGGATATTTCATGCATTCATACTCCACTTGTCCAGCCACTGCCTCTTCCAGGAACACATAATTTTTTGGATATTGACCCCCATCCCAAACCTCTTCTTAATTGAGTCCATTGCTTCTGCCCATTCACGTAGATGTTCGCAATGCACCACCCACCATTGCATAGGTATTCCTTTCATCACTGTGTCGAGGGATTGTATCTAGTGGGTTAAGATAACTTGCTACATTTTTTCAATGAATGTGTCCATTGAAACCATTCCATCAAATCAATATGGAGTATAACGAACAAACCCAACCTCACGTGTTGTTGTGGTAATTCATGTCCACCTCCTAGTAGACATGAATTAGTACAAATTATTTTTCCATCTTTCCATAGCATCGTATGAATTAGTATCATATGAATTCACACTTCTTAATCTAGGTGGACATCGATGGATGCCCACCTATTCCACTAGTTCAAAATACAATTTCCATATTAACAGTTTTTCTAGAGTTTTTCGGGTCCCAAACTTTCGGGGAGGTTTTGAGGCCCTAAATAATGTTGTTTTGACATGGAAGCACCTAATATGCATCATAGGATTGTATTGGGCCATTCATAATGTTTACTACTCTTCTATACCTTTTCGACGGGGTACTGATTGCCCCAAATGGAGATCATATGCAAAAGTTATGCCCTCAGGAAGTTGATGTATCAACTACCCCCATCATGGCCCACAAAACTTTTGGTGTTTCATCTTCCGAGGTTAGGGTTTTGGATGTTTACGGTTTTATAATTTATGTTTTATGTTAAAAATGCCTTTGGATCCTCATTGTAATCATCTTCTTGTGAATGTGCATAACCATCACATCTCTTCTCAAAGATAAGCTACCACCATTATAGTGATTTCATTTCACTTTGTATTTTCTTTTATAGTCTTGGCATATTTCATTCTTTAATATAAATTGAGTACTATTGTATCTCTGTGTTTTTGTCATATTTCTATGTTTCATTTCATTCCCTCATAAATCCAGATCAGTGGTATCATATCAGTCTACTCTTTATTTGTTTCTTTGTGCATGTACCCAACGAGGTTAGGGTATAAGGAATTGGAACTTGAACTATTTTATCCTTTGGAAGATCATCCACACCGACCCTGATGACCTCCCATGGTGGAGGAAAAGAGAGATGAGGAAGCTTGAGATCCTATTAAGTTGTTTCTCGTGGAATTCCTTGTGCAATAGAGGAACGAGATGATGGATAATTTTTCCCAAATCCTTTAACGAATACCGACAATAACAAATGCATCTTTTTCAAGAGGCCACTTTGAAGGCGTTGCCCCCTTCAAGGTACAAGTTAATTTTGATATTCCAATATTTGAAGGCTAGATAGATGCGAATGCTTTGGAAAAGTGGTTAAATCTACTAGAAAGTTATTTCTCTATCCACAATTTTTCCAATAGGGAAAATATCACCTTTGCACTCCTTAAGGTTGACCCCCATGTCAAACAGTGGTGGGAGACTTACTATTTGAAAAAATACATAGAGGAGTGTGGAATATTTGGGGCAAATACCACTTGAGACTCTTTTATGGACATCTTCAAGGAAAAATGTTACCCTATTGGAAACTACGACGACAAGTACATGAGATGGACCACATTCTGTCAGGGGAGGGACCAAAAAGTGCCAGAGTTCACAAATACCTTCCATACCTTACACACCAAGATGGGTACCGGAGTCTTCAAGTGGGATATATTTCTAAAATACCATGGGGGTATACATAGGTACATCCAAACATAAATGGATTCTCTATACATGTTGTCGTTGGGGGTCACTTATCAATATGTTGTCAAGATCAAGAAAAAATTTAAGTAGAGGAATAAGCGAGAGTTTGGATAAGTGAATTCATCACAATAGAAGCCAGGAAAAGGTATTCCCAAAACATAAAACAAAGGACAAAGCAATGATGGACAACCTTAGAACAACCAGTCTAAGTGACAAACAAAGAAGGGTAATGGGAAGAAGAAGAAATACACTGGTATGTGGTGCGAGTTCCATAAAATCCCCTGGCACAACACCGATGAATGTCGCTTGAAGAAATAATTGGTGGCCGAGATGAAAGAATTATATTTAGATCTAGACTTTTACTCTGATTCAAATCCAGACAAGGGGAAGCATATCATTGAGGTAGAACCTATTGCCACAATTTATACCACCAAGATCTAGCCAAACGATCTAGAAGATATGGAGGAAGGTAAGTTCCTTTTTCACTTGCATATGTGGGTGAAGGGTGCTCCACTACATTTCATTGTTGATAATATGAGAAAAAATAACCTCACCTCAGCAGAGGTCATCAAGCAATTGGATTTGTTGAAAACAACACATCTACATTCGTACAACATTGGGTGGTTCATCAAAGTATGAGATCTTTGCATCATCCAACAGTGACGCCTGTCCTATGGCATCAAGCCCTTCAAGGATGAGGTATTGTGTGATGTTGGCCCACTTGAATTTTTTGATGTTATTTTAGGACAACCATATATGTGGAAATTTCATGTTGTATATGAGTCTAGACCTCATAGTTTCATTGTTACTGCGAGAAGACAACTATGTATTTTGATCTATTGAATTTATGATTATCATACTAACCTCTGGTCAAGGTTAAAGTTATAAGTTGACTTTAAAATATTAGATTGATTAAGGTTGAGATTTTAGAGTTTATTTGTATTATATTCCCTAACTCAGATTTCTTTCAAGAAAGCATATTGTCTTAGTATAGGGGACAAGTTGAAGAGAATACTTGTCATATTGAATGAAGGAGACTCATATGAAAAACAACAACACTCATTATTGGAGATAAGACTCAAAGTTCCAGTTTTGATTGATTAAATTGATAAGTTTCCAACTTGCACATAGAAAGTTTGATAATTTCTACATTACAAGTAATCACTATAGTTGTGAATGAATACTTGGTATCATGTGAGTACTATTGATATAAATGCTTATTGCACTTGTTTGCAAGATGAACTAACATCTCCTCTAGGAGATACTTCTTGTTTTTCTTCCAGGAAGGTCACCTTGGTAATGCTATGATGATTACCATGAAATTGTCTTTTATTCTTGTTACCATAGATATGTTCTTATGAAAATGCTATTATATTGGAAATAATTTTTTCTCTTGTTAATATTGTCTTGGGAAGGTTATCTTGTAAATTCCATGGAGGTTACCATGGAGATATTGTTGTTCTTGTTACTTGTTTCGGGCAAGATGCCATGGAGGAATGATTGGTCATAACATTGGAAGAGTGTTTTCCCTATTTCTTATTATTGTATTTTTATTTTGGCTCTTGTTTCAAGCAGGTCACAAGTGATAGCTATGAGAAGGAGCTACTGTGACGATCGTTCTCGTTCTTGTTTTTATTATTATTATAAGAGTATTATTCTTGTCTATTGTTTTCCCTTGTTGTTGGTCTTGTTCCGGGCAGGTCACAGGTGATAACTCTAAGGGGAGATATGGTGACATTTGCAGGAGGAAACATATTAGATGGTATCTAGTTTGAGACACAGAGAAGCCTATCCAGATTAGAAGTTGTATACATGACCGTATACATCCATGTACCGAAGAAAAAGAGGATGAAGTTAAAACCTTCTGGCAAGAAGGGTACTTTTGTGAGATACATAGTATCTCATATGGATATTGATTGTAAGGAGCATAAGGCTCCAAATATGACCAAACAGATCCCTCTAGTTCATTTGATCATTATTCGTATCATTAGGAAGAGTTAGTAGAGCCATAAGGGCCTACCCAGAATCGTTATAGTAATCAGGAAGATACTAGCATGGTCCCGTGAAACTTTGTAGGATGCAAAGATATATCACATTGATGAGCCATATCATGAGAAGGAGCACATGGCTCCATCAATGATGAGGCAGGAGGCCACACCAAGTACTAGTTCAGAAGGAGTCAGTCATCACAATCCAATAGGGAGGAGCATCCTCCCCTGGACCGTTCATAACAAATTAGACTTCAGAGGATATCATCACATTTAGAGGGAGCATATGGCTCCGGAGATTATATAGACTCAGAGGGTGTCAAGCTTCAGAGGGAGCATGGAGACTCAGAGTGAGCTTGATCTCAGAGAGAGTCAATGAATTAGAGACTTTCATTCGGAAAGTATTCCTCCTTATATTCATATGGGAGAGAGAGAGACGTATTCTAGGACCGACAGACAAGTGCCTTGAGTTGAGGAGGCTAGATCAAAGCTTTAGAGGATTCAAGGAGATATCAGATCTCCTGGGAAGATTCCCTTGTTTCAGTGACAATGGAGGAAGCTAGTCAGAAGGACTGGAATATGGAATTTACTGTGGTTATGAGACCGAAAGAGAAGACAATGGTAAGTTTCAAGTGGATTTACAAGACTAAGCATTCAACAGATGGCAGTGTCGAGAAGTACAAGGCACAGTTTGTGGCACGTGGATTCTACCAGAAAGGAGGAATAGATTATGAAGAGACATTTGTTCCTATGGCGAGATACACTTCAATTAGATATGTACTTGTGATAGTTGCAATAATGAAGTGGAAGGTACACCAGATGGACGTGAGGACAAATTTTCTAAATGGTGTAATAGAAGAGGAAGTGTATGTGGACAAGCTACGATATTTTGGGACACATGTGTTCAGATTGAAGAAATCCTTGTACGGATTAAAGAAATCACCTAGGGCATGGTATGGTAGAATTGACAGTTTCCTAATGAGCTTGGGCTTTACCAAAAGCAAAGCATATTCCAAACTTTACTACAAGGTTATGGATGGTGGACCAGTGATATTACTATTATATGTGGATGACTTGTTTCTAACAAGAAACGAGAATCTCATCACTTAGAGTAAGAGGATGTTTGCTACAGAGTTTGAGATGAAAGACATGGGTATGATGCATTATTTTTTAGGTATAGAGGTATGGCAGAGACCGAGCAAGATTTTCCTTAATCAAGGAAAATATGTTGTAAATATTCTGAAGAGATTCAGAATGATGGATTGTAAAGACATGCCTACACCGAAGGTGACGAATCTGAATTTATTGAGTGATACATCTTCAGAGACAATGGATTCCACCATGTATAGACAGATGATTGGTTCGTTGATGTACTTAACAAACACAAGTCTAGATATATGTTTTGCGCTGAACATATTGAGTCAGTATATGGTCGAACCTAGAGGTGTTCACTTTATTGTATAAAAACATGTGATGAGGTACCTGAAAGGTACAATTAACTATGGACTCATATATGTTTCGGATCGTGAGATAAGCCTGCATGACTATACTGATTCAGATTGGTCCAATAGTGTCACATATCATAAGAGTACATCTGGATGTTGCTTCAGTTTGGGATTAGTTGTGATCTCATGGTTTAGAAGGAAGCAAACTAGTGTGGCGCTCAGTACGGCTGAGGCAGACTATATAATAGCATGTCCAGCTAGCAACGAAACAATGTGGCTTTGTAATATGCTTACAGGATTGTTTGATCTCGAGTTAGAGGCGACTTGTATCTTGTGTGAAAACCAGAGTTGTGTGAAGTTGTCAGAGAACCCGGTGTTCCATGACAAGTCCAAGCATATCAAGATCAGATGCCATTATATCAGAGATATGTAGCAAAAGGGAGCAGTGGAGCTCTAGAATGTCACTACAGATGAGTAGATAGAAGACGTGTTGACCAGGTCTCTATCAAGAGTGAAGTTTGTGTATTTTAGGGACAAGCTTGGTGTGGTCCAGAAGGAATTCCCTAGTAAGAGGGAGTGATGAGTTACATATGTGATTCCAAGGAAGAAGCATCAGTGTGTGGAAGTAGCAACGAGTATTTATTCACGAGCATGTTACTTACTGTGGCACCATGACCTCGCACAAGGTCAGCATATGTTGAGCCTTATGAGGATGATGATTTTCCCAGTTTTTCAAGATGGAGGGCCAACCTATGTGGTTGGAGGTTTTTTCTATCCTTGGGCTAGATGGGTAGTGTGTGCACACTACATCACCTAATCCTTGTGATTAGATTCCTGGTCACTATGGACCGGTTTCCTGGTGTGAAAACTAGAGGTTACTAGTTTTCTATGAACTAGATGTCAGATTTTGTGTGAGTTGGCGAGTTACTAGTTCTGTACGAACTAGATGCCAGATTATGTGTGAGCTGGAGAGTTACTACTTCTGTATGAACTAGATGCCAGATTCTGTGTGAGTTGATGAGTTACTAGTTCCGTATGAACTAGATGCCAGATTCTATTTGAGCTAGCGAGTTTACTAGTTCTGTATGAACTAGATGCCAGATTATGTGTGAGTTAGCAAGGTTACTAGTTATGTATGAACTAGATGCCAGATTCTGTGTGCGTTGGTGAGTTTCCTAGTTTTGTATGAACTAGTTGAATCCTCGTGATGACATAAATCTTGGAAGGATGATGAGACCACAGATGCATGATTGTCACATGACCATCAGATAGTATGTGTGTGTGACTATGATAGAGCCTATGTGGTTATGATGGTGATACTTGTGACATGATCTGTTTGATTATGAGATGGAATGTGTGGCCATGCTACTTGAGACATGATTTGTTTGATCATGAAATATCCTGCATGGATATGGTGATGCTACATGTAGACTGGTATGCAAGACCATGTGAGTCTTGCACATGCCATGTGATATGGATGGATGTGTTTGAGACCATTACATGAAGTACATCTTAGTTAATACCAACCTAACTAAGAGGGATTGTTGATGTTTTGGTAGCTAGAGGAGATATTAACCTCCAAGTGTAACCTTTGTACTTAGAATAGAATATTCTGTAATTAAGAGAACCTTTAAACAAATGTGTGAAAACACTAGAAGAGAAGTCGACCAAAGGAGAGTAATAATAAAGAAATAGAAGGCCCCAAAAAGAGAATTCTCCCCCACTTGGAAAAGTCACCTAGATAGGTTAGTATAAATAAGGAGGCGCCTAGCTCATTTGGACATAAAAAACACACACTCACTTACTTGGCTAGTGTGCAAGTCTAAGGAGTTGCAGTTGCAGCAAAAGGAGGCACAATTCTGGAGAGGGTAGTATAGTTGTTGTCGTGGAGTATTCTCATTATTTTTGGTATCTCTCTTGTGTGCTTCTCTTGGTATAGTTATGCTTCTGGTTAGGGTACTTTATCTGTTGGTTCTAGTGTGGAATTTCCAGATTCATTCTATCTAAGAAAATTTTATTGTGCTCGAGGGTGTCATATGTGAATGCCTATGGTTAGGTGACAATGAGGTGACATTGTCTATGGTTAAACAAGCATACCAAAATTTTAACAACAATCCCCTGGACAGGGGGGGCTAGTGACCCCCCATATGACCACCCCACGCACTTAGCGCAACACAACATGTGGGGTTGATCGTGCACAAAATATAACACATACCCAACACCACCCCCATTGTGCTCGACACATGCATCACACATGGGGCTAACCATGCAAAGAATATAATACCTACCCAACAATTATTTTACATGAAATGATGATATTATGATTATAACTAATGAATTAGTTGCATGTTGTGAGGTGATGATTGATATAAAATCCACCAGTGCTCCAAGAGGGCTAGTTTATTTGATGATTTCATGAGATCCCATGCCTACGAAGGAGAATATCTACAAAGTAACACTTTATGGGATATGGACACATTCAATCAACCAACCTATGCCAATGATATTTTTTCCTTGCATAATTCTCAATGATAATGGGACCAACTTGAAAAGGCCAAAGTGTTTGATATTGGAGTTGTGATGTCAAAGCCTAGAACAAGGGTGGAGCACTACTCGCTAGTGGGGTTGTGGAGTTGGAATTCAATGTCTGGGGTTATGTACCTGGTAGGATTTGTGGAAGAAGTTTAGGTTATTATTTTGAGATGTATGGCGTACGTGAGTACCAAAATGGAAGTCTTCTTGGGAAGATGAGGTCTCAAGCCTTAGGGATCCAATTATATTGATATGATTTAAGCCTAGTACCAAAAGTTAGGAAGAAAAGTTAAATATTATTTGTGCTTCCCCAATGTTGTAATGTGGACTTTTGATACCTATTGTAGTCATTTGGGTGGCCTTTATATTAATTACAATAGAGGGTATTGTGGAAGATATGGAGAGAAAATAAAAACCTATAAGTAACATAATTAAAGTTAATTTTAAGATAATTCCTTGAAGGGGGGAATATGTAATGTTTTGTACTTTCAATTTAAGTAATAAATAAAGTAAATGGTCTTGTAATAATAAATTAAAGTAAAAATTATAATAATAAAAAGATTAAAAAAAAAACTAAGGAATTATAATAAAAAAAAAAGATAAAAAAAGAAGACAACTTACTAAAAAATGATCAAATAAAAACTAAATTAAGAAAATGTTAAAATCTATGTGATTAATTAATTAATGATAAGTGGAATTCGTGCATGAAACTTCTTGCGTGGATGGGTAATAATAATTCTATATAATGAAGGTGTAAAAATAAGTGTGACATCTTTTGCTTTTGCAATTTTGATAGAAAGGCTTGGAATCTGGCATAGGTAGTTGATTGAGGGATCGAGGGATTGAGGGATCTTATTTGTCTTCACTAAAGAGTTGGTTGGGTGGAAATTCATCCCCTACACTTGGTTGCAGCATGCTGGATTTAAAAATTGGAGCGTAACGGTTTTGCATTAACAACATTGTAAGTAAGTTAATTTCTGCAACTCTCAGGTAAGATTCTCACCACTCACTTCTCATGTGGATTATGCAATTAATAATGAAACTATCTTTATTTCTATCCGTTAGTGGTTGAAAATTGTTTTTTTTATCTATCAATTTATATTTATAGAAATTTGGGCCATTATATCTCTCCATACATCAAACGTAGTTCTAAATTTATCCATGCATCGACATATTGCCTTATTTTCATATGCACGTATTGTGTTGTTCTTAACACCTTTGTAATTGTCTTTTCTCTTGATAATCGCATGCACTTGCCTTCTTGCATTTGCATGCACAATTATCACCAACCCATATCAAAGGTAAGAAGAAAGAAAGAAAATTAAAAAATCCCATGAAGAGATGAAATCAAAGTTGGACATAGCCTAAATCAAATAGAGAAACCAAACTCTTGATGTAATGCCAAGATTGCCCCAAAAGTACGGTTGTGAACTTCATAACATTTTTTGAAAAATAATAAAATTCCTCTTTTTTTTTTTAAAGAAACAAAAAATGGAAGATGAACCTGCTTGCACCAAGCTCCAATCGAACTTCCAAAGCCACATATGTGCACAATCATAGTTAATTGAAAAATAATGAATAGTTGGGATGCATATAATGTTCATTTCCACCAAATTAACCTAACTCATCTCAAATGTAACTTTAACCTTGTTGGGACAACATATTGGAATTCCATAATTATCTGAAGTTGCTTATGGTGAAAACTCCAAATGCAATGAACGTTAGTTAATGACATTACATGTGGAAATATATCTCTTAATTTTATTTTTTTAACTTTATATTAATGAAGGGTTAAGGATGAAGGAGAGAACGGTTGATATCTGAAATTTTGATTATGGTTAACAAAAGATAAATGCATGGCAAACAGAGGGGGGGGGAAGCGGGGCTCCCTCCTATTGGCAAGTAGTGGTGGACAAAGGGAAGGGTCCATGTGTTGGAGGTTTCAGGGTCCCACACTCTGGTGCATCGGGTTCTACGTCAGGCATGAGAGGGAATGACATGCCAAAGAAAAAAGGTCAGACCGAATAAAAAGATAGTGAGAATCAAAGAAAAAAGGTAGACCCACCTCTTCAACCAATGGGATTAGGAGGGAACACTGCATGCAAACCAAAAAATACAGGGATCCTAAAAGTTGTTATCGAAGACCCGTAGACCCAAGAATTTAGGGATCACATGCAAGTGTATGCCTTGATATGCAATTTTATGGGCCTATGGCCCACAGAGAGAACCTTAAGAAGTTGGATCAAATACTATTGGAATCCATGTGGGGAGGTGGACCTACATATAGGGTGAAAAGGATTTTTCACAATGGTTTTTACGAATCTGGAGGATAGAGACAAGATTTTTGAAGTAGGGCCCTATTTCCATGCATCTACTGGTCTCTATATGAGACCCTGGAAGGAAAATTTCTCACCACAGAAGGAAACCTTTACTTGTGTTCCAAGACGAGTCGGGATTTATTCTTTTCCTTTAGATTATTGAATTCCATCCACATTCAAATTGATTGGGAATAAACTAGGAAATTTTGTAAAGGCATCGGATGCAACCTTAAAAGGAAAATATACCTCATTTGTAAGAATCTATATCGAGATGGATGTATCGGGTGCGCTACCAAAAGAAACCTGCCTGGAATTCAGGGATGAGGAATGGATACAAAGCATCAATTATGAGCAGATATTGTTTCGATGCAGGATATTTCAAGAACATGGGCATCTCTAGAGAGATTTCCCCTTAAATAAATCAAACAAACAATTAAAAGCCAAACAAAAATAGGACAATGAAGGTTTTGTTCGGCCAAATTATAGGGGAAGAGGGAATAGGAGACAAAATCAAACACCCTCCTTGGGAATACCAGAAACTAGAAATATATTTGAAGGCCTAGAAAATACTCTCACCTAGAAAGTAGATAAAAATCATGAGAATCAAGGGGAGACAAATATCAACAAAAAAGAAGCAGACACAAAGATGGGGGAGCAACTAGATCAGGCAACAAACAAGGATATCAATGGATCAACATCGGATCAAATCCTCGATGTTAATATTAAAATGCATGAATGGTATAGAGATTCAAATATGAGACCCAGCGAGGCAGGAACCAAGGATCCTGATCTCAGAGAACTAGTGGAATGGGAAGGTATTGACCTTCAGAATATCGTGGAAGAATGGAAAAAGAAATGAATAGAAACCATACCTTCGGACCAACTAGATCGAGTGAAATATCTCTTTCTAATGAGAGAGGAGTAAAAAACAAGAGGAACCAAGCGCATGCATGGTGATATAGAAAATTTGGGAGTTTAATCAGGGGACATCCAACACCCACTATCACCAAAACAAACCAAAAGGAAAAAAGGTAGAAAACCAAACAACATTGTGCTACAAGAATTGGGTGCTTTGCTGATAAACTTCGGTAAGATTAAATCTTTGTTCCTACATCTCCACCACCCGTGTTAAAATGAAGATTATCACTTGGAATATTAGAGGCTTGAATAGCCTTAGGAAACAGAGAATTCTTAAAAACAAGTTAAATATGGAAAAACTAGGAATATGTTTTATTCAAGAAACTAAATGTACATCTGATAAGTTGTTAGAAATAAGTAGGAAAAGTTGGAATAAGTATCAGTACCTGGATATTGATAGACAAAACACAAAAGGGGTCATTCTTACCTTGTGGGACCCTCAAAAAGTTAACATGACAATGACTGAAGCTACAAGTTTCTACTTATCAGTGGAATTGCAAGTAATAGGAACTCCAGACAGGATCATGTTTACCAATGTGTATGGTTCTCAACTCCTATATGATAAGAAAAGAATGATAACAACTCTAGAAAACCTCAAAGAACAACATATGAGATCCCATTGGGTTATAGCAAGATATTTCAACATAATTTTGACCCTCGCAGAGAAAAAAGGGGGTATCCGCATATTAGATAGAGATGCAGAGGATTTCTTTGACTTTATATAAAAAGAAAGCCTAATAGATATAAGAACAAGTAATGGAACTTTTACTTGGAATAATAAGAGAACAACACATCACCAGGTGGCGTCTAGGATATATAGATTCTTAATTTATGAATCCTTAATGATGCAAGGTATTGACATGGAATGCAGCATCCTCCCATGGGGGAGATTAGACCATTGCTTAGTACAAATAGAAGCAAATTTCCAAGGAACTCCAAAAAACCGTCCATTCAAATTTGAGATATTTTGGCTGGACCACCCCTCCTTCCAGGAGAAAATCAAAATTTGGTGGAATGAGGATATCCAAGAACAAGGTACTAAAATGTTCAAACTCCAAGGAAGACTGAAACATGTGAAGAAGTAACTAAAACAATGGAACAAAGAAGTGTTTGGGAACATCCTACAGGAAAAAAAAAAAGAATTAGAGGATCAAATGGAAAAGCTGCAGAAATCCTACATCCAGGATGGTTACAATGAAGAGAAGAAAATCGAGGAACCTTCATCGGGAATGGGAGAAAAGGTGTATTCAATAGGAAATTTTATGTAGACAAAAATCCAGAGTACAATGGTTTGTTAGATAATCCAAAATACAAATATCATAGGTTATAAAGTTAGAATAAAATGATTATTAATTTAGAATATTAAATTAATAATCTAGAATATTTGATTAATAAATGTAGACTTTTAGAAATACATTATTGTTGTAAAAGATATGACT
>ML776826.1:904866-916370 GCA_009831015.1 Picea engelmannii
CGACAGCCAGTCAGCCATTAAGCTTGCCAAGAATCCAGTTTTTCATTCAAAGACAAAGCACGTGGACACCAAGTATCATCATATCAGATCACTTATTGCAAAGGATGTCATCAAGCCAATTTATTGTCCTTCAGAAGATCAGAGCTCTGACATTTTCACGAAACCTCTTGGCAGAATAAAATTTACTAAGTTCAGGGATGAACTTGGTATCTGTTGTAATGTATCTTTGGATCATAGGGGGGAATGTTAGATAATCCAAAATACAAATATCATAGGTTATAAAGTTAGAATAAAATGATTATTAATTTAGAATATTAAATTAATAATCTAGAATATTTGATTAATAAATGTAGACTTTTAGAAATACATTATTGTTGTAAAATATATGACTCTAGAGAGGTGTTGTATCTTAGGCTCTAAACTAGGAGTATTGTTATAAGATTGTTAAGATAGCATTTATTGTAAATGGACACTTGTTTATTTAATAAGTGATCCATATCTAGAGTTTGTTAGGACATTTAGCTTATATATAGCTCATTGCAAGAGTATTGTGTTGTTCGGGTGTAAACTCTTGCAAAGTCTCTTATGTAATTTATTTTCCTATTTAATAAAAGTGTGTGTTTGAGGAAACTTCTGCCATTATGGTTAAAGGCAGGGGATAAAAACACAAATTTCTTCCACAAGTCGACAATTGTCCATAGGAGTCACAACAAAATTTTGAAAATCAGAGATGTGGAAGGTAAGTTGCTAGAATCTCATAAAGAAATTGAATAAGCTCTAGTACAACACTTTCAGGACATAGCTAAAGAACCCGAAATTGATCAGTTGGATGCCATACAAAGAATTTTGAGACACACTCCAAAATGGGTCACAGAGGAACATAATCAGAATTTAAGGAAACCAATCATGTCAGAGGAAGTAGATCAAGCAGTCCAATTCATGCCTAATGGGAAGTCCCCTGGACCTAATGGATTTACTGTTGATTTCTTCAAATCTTGTTGGGATGTGGTAAAACAAGATATTTATGATATAATTGAGGACTCAAGGCGATCCTCATCTATTCTCAAATCTTTAAACTCAACCTTCATTACTTTGATCTCCAAGGAAAATGAAGCTAGAACCCCAGATAGATTCAGGTCGATATCTCTTTGCAATGTGGTCTACAAGATAATATCCAAGGTCATAGAAAATAGATTGAAGATCCTCCTTCCAATCTTTATATCAAAGGAACAATCTAGCTTCGTCGAAGGCAAGAAAATATTAGACAATAGCATTCATTCCAATGAAATAATCCATTCTTTGAAAAGTGTGAAAAAGGAAGGCATGATCATACAACTGGAATTTGCTAAAGCCTATGATAAACTGAGTTGACACTATATGGAAAAAACCTTGGAAGCCTATGGATTTGATAATCAAAGGATAACATGGGTAATGGCATTGGTTTCCACCCCTAGCTTCTCAATTATGGTAAATGGAGCCCCAGCTAAGTTGTTTTACCCTTCCAAGGGATTACGACAAGGGGACCCCTTATCCCCTTTTCTATTCATACTCGTGATGGAAGGATTAAGAAGAACAATTAAAGTAGCAACCATAGAGGCAGCAATAAAAGGCCTACAACCTCATCATGACATCCCCCAACTACACATAAACAATTTGTGGATGATACTATGCTACATGGAGTTCCAACAGTCAAAGAGGCAAAATTCTACAAGGAAATCTTGGATAATTTCATTGAAGCTTCAGGAATAGACATAAATCACTCCAAATCTATGATCATTTTCTTTAATACTCATATTGTTATTCAAATAAACCTCACCAACATCTTGGGTTTCGAGAGGAAAACATTACCTGCTAAATATTTGGGAGTTCCTCTCACGGATAAAGTGGGGAGGAAAGAAACATGGGAAAGTATGATAAATAAGTTGAAAGATAGAGTTAATCACTAGACCTATTGAGCCCTAAACTTTGCAGGTAGACTTGTTCTCACCAAGGAGTTTTACAGGCGATTCCAACTTATTTAATTTCATTCTTCCCAGCTCTAGCAGAAATTTTATAGAGAATCAGAAATATTCAGCGGAATTTCTTATGGAGAGGAACATAGGACGAAAATCAATGGGCTTTAGTAGCTTGGGAAAAACTATGTTGGCCAAAAATCAAAGGAGGTTTAGGACTGCAAGATCCAAAAACAACAAACAATGCGTTTGGAGAAAAAATATGGTGGAGATCAGTAAAAGAAAGCTCAGTGCCCTGGGCAACCTTTTGGAAAGCCAAGTATGCCCCCATAAGGAACCCTCATGATCTTATTCGACTAACTGGAATATGAGAGGGTTCGACTATTTGGAATATGGTCTGGAGGAAAAAAAAATTGATTCAGGAGCATAGTTTCTAGGAAATAGGAAATGGCCAAACAACCTGATTCTGGGAGGATTCTTGGAAACGAGAACCAAGACTGGAAAACCAAGATAGAGAATGCATAAATAAGGAATTATACAGACAAGGAAAATTTAAGGTGCATCAATATTGGGACCAGAGGAAAATAAATTCAAAATGGAGATGTTGGGACCCCATTCTCCCACAAAACCCCAATAAAAATTCCACGATGGTGAAAGAACTAGAGGAGGAACTTCATAAACGAAATATTCTTTGTTCAGAGGATGAGGACCAACTTTGGTGGGGTAGGCAAGATGGAGGATAATTTACCCTGAAAGAGGCATGCCATTATATAGTAGCTCATGATCAAAGAAATCCAGACCCCCTCTGGGAACGACTTTGGAATTTCCCTCACTAGCCGAAGGTAAAACTCTTTATGTGGTTGGTTCTACACAAGAAAATTTTAAACTGGGAAAATCTGGTTAAAAGGGGTTTTTGTGGCCCCTCAAGATGTCACTTATGCGAAGAACGGGAGGAGGTAATAAATCATTTGATTGATGGATGTCATTACTCTGCAGGGTTATGGGATTGGGTGGCTACCCTTTATCGACATACCGATAGAGTAAGAGGAGACATCCAGGTAACCCTGAGGAGATGAAGGGTTCAATATACAACTAATGAAATTGTAAAGTTATGTTGGGGTTTAACTCCTGGGTTTGTCATATGGGAAATTTGGAAGGAAAGAAACAAAATAATTTTCCACAATGAATCCCTCCCATTTAATATTTTGATAGAAAAGGTCAAGCAACAACTAAGAGAAACTGTTATGAGCAGGAAAGTTCAATATTCAACCAAAAATATCTCAATCCAAGAGAAATAAGTACTGAAAATAATGCAACTGGATACTTAGAGAATTAGCTTACCAAATCAAAGAGAACCACAGGTTCATGGCGGTGCCATATCTTGGAAGTCACCCCAAGTGGGTTTCCTGAATTTTGATAAATGTTGTGTATCTTGTGATTGTATTTCTCTCAGTGATCCTACCTATGCTATTGTTATCTAGTAAATTGAAAAGAAACCTAACAATAGCTCAAAACTTAACATGGTATTAGAGATAAGCTAAAGAGAGCATCTTTCACTGGATAAAGAAAAACGTCATTGTTGTCGTACAAGGAAATTAGGGATTTTTGTTGAAGAGGAATATCAGCCTAAAAACCATCTAGAAAAGTGTGTCCTAGCCTAGGGAACTCTTTGGCACCTTGAGCGCACCTCTTCAGTGGTCAGATACTTCGAAAAGTCAAACCCTAGTTTTGACTTGTACTAGAAAACCAGAAAACCATAAGTACTAGAAAACCAGAAGTACCAGGAAACCAGAACCAGTGCTAGAAGTCCAAGTCTATATTTCTGCAAGCTCAGTTTCAAGGGGTAAATTTTGGATTTTCAAAAATCTGACTACACTAGCTTACTCGTCTGAACTCAATGCATCTAGCCCCTAGATCAAAATTCCAAAATTTGAAGTTTGAAGAATTAGGGTTTCCTCATAAAACCCTAAGTTGCAGTTGTCGTTGCAGTTTCAGAATCAGTTGCAGTATCAATTGCAGTTGCAATATCAGTTGAAGTATCAGTTGCAGTACTAGTTGCAGTCACCCTTGAAGTTTTTAAGAGTTGGAAATTATTACCATTGCTACCAGATGGTGCCACTACATGCAAATACTATGAGAGGTATGTATTCACATATGTTTAAATTGTTAAGATTTAAAGGGTATTTGCAAGAGAAGAGATCTCTTGCCATAGATCCAAAAGGATCTCAAGATCCAACACATTCAGAGGAATAATGTAACCCAGGTTTGATTATTCTTATATGCATCTATTTGTTATGACATTATTTTGATCTAGGTTGCATGTTGAAGCTATGACCATCATACTAACCTTTGGTCAAAATTTAAGTCAAAGTATTAGATTGATTAAAGTTGAGATCATAACGTTTATCCTCTAACCCATCTTTCTGTCAAGATAGCATATTGTCTTAGTACTAAGACAAGTTGAAGAAAGAACTTGTCATCTTGAGTGAAGTAGACTTGGAAGAAAAGAAACACACTCATTCTTGAGGACAAGGCTCTAGGTTCCAAGTTTGATTAATTAAGTTGATAAGATTCAAAGTTTCACATGACAAGTTGATAACTACCCGTTTACAACACTATAGTTTAGGTAGCAGTGTTTGAAAAGTATTATACTTGGTAGCATGTGAGCATATTGAGATAAATGCTTAATGTAATCATTTACCAGATATAACTAATATCTCCTCTAGGAGAAACTTCTTGTGTTGGTTCCAGGTTACCATGTATGAATGTTTGATCACAACACTAAAAGAGTGTTGACCTCATTTCGTATTGTATTTCTTACTTTTGATCTTTATTTCAGACGGGTCACAAGTGATAGCTCTAAAGGAAATACTGTGACGATTATTCATGCTATTGTTTTATTTACTATTATCAAAAGAGTATTATTCTTGCTTGTTGTTTTCTTGACCTTGTTTAAATTCATAGGTGATAACCCTGAGGAAGCTATAGTGAAGGTTGCAGAAGGAAATAGATTAGATGAGACATGAAGCAGACTATGTACATGACCATATACATTCATGTATCAAATAAGATGAAGAAGAAGCTATCTTTTGAGATCCATAGTATCTCATATGGAGATTGATTGTAAGGAGAAGAAGGATCCAAAGATGACCGAACATTAGAACAAGTACTCATAGTAGACTTGTTCAAAGGATAATGAAGCCACCTTGACAAGAAGTAGAATTCATTTGAAGTCTGACTTAGCTTTTCATATTTAGAGTTTGTATTCAACACCAAGTATACCCCATAAGAGATGATGAAGTCCTTGTAGACTTAGAAGAAATCCAGAGTAAGCCTGATCTTAGAAAGGATCAGATGAAGAGACAACTTCCAGGACTGGGAGACAAATTCCACGAGAAGACTAGATCGTAGCTTGAGAAACTACCAGGAGATATGAAATATCTTGGGAAGATTCCCTTGTTTCAGTGAAAGATAAGGAAGCCAGTTAGAAAGACTAGGATATGGATTCTTCCGTGAGACTAGAAGAGAAGTCAGTATTGACTTGCAAGATTGATTTAAACAGATCAATCATGTTGTAGATGTACAAGCCTAATGTGTGTCTAGAGGATTCTCCCAGCAAGAGGGAGAAGACTACGACGAGACACTTACTCCAGTAATTGAAGAAATAGTTCCAGTATTAATGAAGACAACCAGAACAACCATGATTCATGTATAGTATGAGATGCAAGGGAAGCAATCCCCATATTTAAAATTGAGTGGCAGTTGGTGCATTACATTAGTTGGGTCATGGAAACATGACTACGATAAAAGATGGAGTTACCTCCATGAAAGAAGAAGAGCTACCTTTAGTATCAGTTATTGAGCCACTCTCAGTTTTAGATGAAGTTGTTGTCGTGATAGAATAAGAGGAGTTACTCTCAGATTTCAACAACCACAATGAGGATGGAGCAATCATTCTCAGCCTCCGAGTAGCTGTAGGTGTAGAGTCCCATTTCCAAAAGGAATAGTTGCAGAAAGAGGAGAGGACATACTCTCAAGTAGTGAGACAGATAGTGCTTTGTAGAGAGCACATAGAGCTAGCACATGATTGTGCAGATTGAGTTGCAGTTGAGCAAGTGTACCAGATTAGTACAATGTAATGTGAAAATTTGGTTTGAAGTTGAAGATAGAAAGACTCAGGTCTACAGGTTGAAGAAGGATTTGTACAGGTTGAAGCAAGCTCCTAGAGCTTGATATGGAAGAATTGACATTATCGTGAAGAGATTTGGCTTTACCAAGAGTAAAGATGATTCTAACCTTTATCTCAAGGTTATGAATGATGAGTCACTAATGTTACTACTATATGTAGATGATGTATTCTTGACAAGATGAATAAAATCTCATCACAAATTGCAATAGAGTTTGATGAAAGACCTAATGCTTTATCTCTTGGGCTTTGAAGTTTGGCAGAGCCCAGAGAAGATCTTCCTTAACCAAGGGAAGTATGCAGTTGAAATAATGAAGAGGTTTAACATGTTGGAATGTAAATCCATGTACACACCCAAGGAAACGAAGTTGAAGCTCTTGGTAGAAACTTCGTCGGAATTGGTTGATGCTACTATGTACAAATAGATTATTGGTTCGGTGATGTATCTAAGGAATACCGGACCGGATATATGTTTTGTTGTGAACACCTTTTGAGTCAGTATCTGGTAGAACCCAGACGTGTTCACCTTAAGGGTACATTGGATTTTGGTCTCTACTATACTAGAGATCATGACTTCAGATTGTATGGATATACTGATTTAGATTGAGTTGGAAGTGTTTCTGATAGAAAGAGCACTTCAGGATGTTGTTTCAGTCTGGGGTCAACCATGACTTCATGGTAGAGTAGGAAGCAACCCAGTATTTCTCCTAGCACAGTAGAAGCATAATATATTGCAGCATGTTCCACGAGTTGTGAAGCCATATGGCTTCGGATGTTGTTGAAAGATCTATTTGATCTGGAGATGGAAGCCACCGTGATCCTATGTGATAACTAGAGTTGTATAAAAATGATGTGTTTCATGATGAGTCAAAGCACATAGAGATCTAATATCACTTCATTCACGATATGATGCAGAGAGGAGATATAAAGCTCCAATATGTTGGCATAGATGAATAGGTTGCATATGTGTTAACCAAGCCTCTGTCTTGTGTAAAGTGTGATCACTTTCGAGACAATCTTGGTATAGTTCGAAAGGACCTCCCTCGAAATGGGGAGTAGTGTTGATGATACTATGGTATCCTGACCAATAATGGGTAGCTCAGTTAGGATTTTATATCCTAGGGGACTAATCATCCCTGGATAGATCCCGAAGGTCCATAAGGATGGGATGTCAGAGTACTTATGCATGTATATGCTAGATTTGCTCAGTAGTGGTAGCTCCGTTAGGATTTTATATCCTAGGGAATCTTTTGATTCCTGGGCAGATCCTTTGGATATGTCAGAGTACCACAAGATGTTGATGCCATCCTTGTGCTGAAGATTTCCATCTTTGTGTTGATGTTGTGATGCCAACATCGTGCTAAAAATTTCCAGCTCCGTGTTGATGTTGTTGTGATGCCAGCCTTGTATTGAAGTTTTCATGCTTCGTGTTGATGTTGATGCCAGCCTTGTGTTGAATATTTCCAGCTTCGTGTTGATGTTGTTGTGATGCCAGCCTCGTGCTGAATATTTCCAGCTTCGTGTTGATGTTGTTGAGATGTCAGCTTCTTGCTGAAGATTTCCAGCTTCGTGCTGATGTTGTTGAGATGCCAGCTTCGTGCTGAAGATTTCCAGCCTAGTGTTGATGTTGATGATGCTCCAACCTTCATACTGTGATATTGTTGTTGTTGATGTTGTATCATCCTTATGTTTTTATTGATGATGATCATGTATTAGTGTTATACTAATCCATGTTGATGCAGATGATGATGATGCCAGTTCAGCTTCTTGTTAAAGATGATGATGATGATGTTATTTCAGCTTTAGTGTTGAAGATGATGATGTTACTTTAGCCTCATGCTAAAGATGTTGATGATATTACTTTAGCCTCATGCTAAAGAAGATGATGATATTACTTTAGCCTCATGCTAAAGATGATTATGATGTTACTTTAGCCTCATGCTGATGAGGATGTTGATGCTACTCCAGCTCCATGATGTGAACGATGATGATGAGAAAATCTTTCGATGATTTATAGATATGTCAGTCAGTGTTCCAGATGTTGTTGATGTTGTTTCCCTCTCTCTCTCTCTCCCGATGATGTTGTAGAATACCCTTCTTGTTAAGGGGGAGTGTTGAAATATTGTAACTGCAAAGAGTATTCTATTTATTTATTGAGTCATTATTCATTAGATCAATCCCCTTTTGTGGATTGATCATGTCGAGCATTGTAATTGATCAAATTCCTTTTTGCGGATTGGTCAAATCCTAATTGTATTATGCAAAGTAAGAAGTCGTCCCCTAGGCCTAATTAAAGTGGTTTTAAACACTAAGAAGACAAGTCGGCCCTACCCAGTGAAGAGACACCTTTCCAACGCCTGCCAGTTAGTATAAATAAAGGAGGCCAACGCCTCATTTTCTCACTCACTCATTCACTCATCAAGTGCGCAAGTTTGGTAGCTGCAGTTGGGAGAAGAAGGAAGAGAGAGGTGCATTGCTCAATGTTGGATATTCTCTAGTGTTTTGGTTTATTGTCTTAACATTGCATTGGCTATCTATATTAAGGAAGTTTTTGCTGGGTTTTCTCCCCCATGAGGGTTTCCCAGGATAAATGTTGTGTATCTTGTGATTGTATTTCTCTCAGTGATCCTACCTATGCTATTGCTATCTAGTAAATTGAAAAGAAACATAATAATAGCTCAAAACGTAACATCCCGTAGAGGCCCATTAACGATAGGATCATTAACAAAAAGAGGCAATCATACGAGAGTCTTTTATATAACATGTTTAGTGGTGGTAACTTCTATCTATCAGGGATCTCTGGAGGATCTAAACAGTTTTGAAAACATTCAGAGTTGGAGTTGGGAGAGTGTTCCTCGTAAAGGAAGACGAGAGGGTATAATCAGTGAAGAGGATAGGACCATAGTCCAAATGAAGTATACTACTAGGAAAGGGAGCTTGATAGTGGACTCTCAACCAGAAAGCTCACACAAAAAGACGAGAATTGAGAATGCAGTTGAGGATGCAACACATATGTACCAGAGAAATGTCCCTCAGAAAGGTAAGGACACAATTGAGAACTGGGAGGAGGAGATTAAAGTAGAAAGAGAGGGAAAAACAAAAATCCAGGTAGAGCAGGAGGTGTACTGGATCATCGACACTGTAACAAATCGCACTCGGGAGACCCTTTACCATAAGACACTCGAGATGGCATGGCATACCAAAATATTGATTGGAAAGGTTAAAGCAGACAACGAAGAAATCAGAGTCGCAAACCAGTCAGAGCTTAAGAAAACATTCAGAGTTGGAGTTGGGAGAGTGTTCCTCGTAAAGGAAGACGAGAGGGTATAATCAGTGAAGAGGATAGGACCATAGTCCAAATGAAGTATACTACTAGGAAAGGGAGCTTGATAGTGGACTCTCAACCAGAAAGCTCACACAAAAAGACGAGAATTGAGAATGCAGTTGAGGATGCAGCACAGATGTACCAGAGAAATGTCCCTCAGAAAGGTAAGGACACAATTGAGAACTGGGAGGAGGAGATTAAAGTAGAAAGAGAGGGAAAAACAAAAATCCAGGTAGAGTAGGAGGTGTACTGGATCATCGACACTGTAACAACTCGCACTCGGGAGACCCTTTACCATAAGACACTCGAGATGGCATGGCATACCAAAATGTTGATTGGAAAGGTTAAAGCAGACAACGAAGAAATCAGAGTCGCAAACCAGTCAGAGCTTAAGACTATGTTAGAGGATGTCCAACGTCGGGTCAGTGGTTTGGAGACTATTGTGAAACTCCTGATAGACATTGAAAAAATGTAGCAGAGTAAGCAAGAAAAGGTGGGAGCAAAGTTTAATCTATATCTGGAGTATGTACACAACCTGGATATCACACTAGAGGATGGCCATGGAACACTAGCCCAGATCTGAAAGGTTCGAGTGACCTTTACAAAGGACTAGAGCTATGGAGTGAAAGGGCCCCAGGTTTTCTTTTGTGTTTGTAGTATGAAAAGCTCTGTCTGTAAATGCTTAGAAGGTCGTTGTTTAAGTCTGAAAGTATTCCTTTTTTGGACAGTAGTAAGTTGTCTTATGAATTTCCTCAGTTATGGTTTTTTGGGTATATATTTCTATGTATAAGTATAGAGGTAGGATGTCAAGTACTAAGGGATGTAGTCTAAACATAATAGACATGAAGCATAACAGACTGGATAAAAAGATTGTCTACTGCAGTTGGACTGATTTCCAATCCGGCAAACCAATTGTAGGTAGGAATGCTTGTAGTTTCTTGATGAAGTAATATTAAATATCTTTGTTGACTTATAAAATACAAGACTACAAACGCAACCAAGGAAACATGCACCCATATCATTAACTTCAAATCAAAATGAAATTAATGAAATTTCATGATTCCAAATATTTTGCAATTTTTTTCATTCCAATTTTGTCCAAACCGTTAAATGAATTAACTTCAAACTATTATGTGTTGATGTTTGGACAACATCGGGAATACATTCTTCCATATATATATATATAATACAACGTATAATAATATACTTAATAAATAAATAGTTACTTATTATCCAAGTGACACATCCTTTCATGGATGGTCACCATATGTTCTATATATATGAAACTCTCATCATTGTAATAATATCAATTTAATATAAGCATTTTCTATTGTACTCGTGTCTCTGTGCATGGTTATTCTTCTTGTGATCTTGGTTATTACTGTTGCTATTGTTCATGGTTTATGCTTCAGTTCAAGTAAATTTATAAAGTAACTGAATGTAATTGAACAACATTAAAATCTAACATGGTATCAAAGCAACGTTCTTGAAAGAAGACTATTTCACATGCATTGACCTTCTACAACAACTCGTCGTACCTTTCCTGCAATTCATTGTTTTGTTGCAACTGCAACTCAGGCTAAAATTTCTGCACTCTTCCAACAACCATGGTGAACCGTATTTTGGTGGAAGATAGGCTTGATGGAACAACCAACTTCAATTCTTGGAAATCTAGATTGCTCATCACTCTAGAAGAGAGTGAATTAATGAAGTGCATTGAAGAAGTTGTACCGGAATCAGTTGATGATGCAGAAAAATCACAATGGAGGAAGAATGATGCAAAAGCCATAAAAATCATCATCTATTCTGTGAGAGACCATTTAATCCCTCGCATCTCCAACTTGAAGACAACTAAGCAGATGTACGACGCCTTGAAGAAGTTGTTTGAGAGTAACAAAACCAACAGAGCACTTGTCTTGAGACACCAACTTCAAAATCTCAAGATGACGAAGTCTGATACAGTTGCCACCTTCTTCATGAAGATTTCAGAGACCAGAGGTCAGTTGGGTGCTATTGGTAAAATCATCTCTGATAGAGAACT
>ML776826.1:916420-945416 GCA_009831015.1 Picea engelmannii
GAGACACCAACTTCAAAATCTCAAGATGACGAAGTCTGATACAGTTGCCACCTTCTTCATGAAGATTTCAGAGACCAGAGGTCAGTTGGGTGCTATTGGTAAAATCATCTCTGATAGAGAACTTGTCATGATTACCCTTAATGGTCTTCCAAGCCATTGGGAGCCATTCATTCAAAGTATCAGTGGGCGATCCAAATTGCCCAAGTTTGATCATTTATGGGCAGACTGTACTCAAGAAGAGACCAGACTTGCAGCTAGAGGCATGCAATGTTCCCATCATGATGAAAATCAAGCCCTTGCCACTCGTGCAAGGAAAAGCAAAGGAAAAAGAAGAGGTTTCAGCAAAACCTTTAAAGGAAGGAAGTCGACATCAACTTTTGAGCACAAAAAAAAGGACATGTCAAAGGTTCAGTGCTTCAGATGTGACAAGTATGGTCACTATGTGAAAAATTGTCCTACATGGAAGAAAGGAAAACAACATGCTTCCACTGCTATTGTTGATTTAGAACCACCTCAGAGGAAGTCAAGGAATGCAAGCATGAACGATGAAGAGTTCTTCTTCATTTCATCCCTCTCAAGTATGGTTCCTACTAGTAATGATGTTTGGTTGTTTGACAGTGGTGCTTCCAGACATATGACTGGACATAGAGAGCACCTTACAGATCTAGTAGAGAAAGAATCTCGTTTGCATGTTGTACTTGGTGATGATGCGAGATATACTGTGAAGGGAGTTGGATCCACCTCCTTACAATTGGATTCTGGCACCCCACTCCATTTGAGCGATGTATTATTTATACCTGGGATGAGAAGGAACCTTGTCTCTATTTCATCCTTAGAGAACAAAGGCTACAAGGTTGCTTTCTCTGATGGAAAATTTCTTGCATGGAACAAGAACTCTAGTATGGATTATGCCCGGGGGATTGGTGTTCGAGAGGACAGATTGTACAGATTGATTGTTCGACCAGTTCAGGCCCTAATACATGATTCTATTAGTTTGAGTGAACTATGGCATATGAGACTTGCTCATTTACATTATAGATCTCTTCCCTCTCTGGGGAATATGGTGACAGGCCTTCCAAAGATCCATGTTGAACATGATGGCATTTGCAGAGGTTGTGCTCTTGGAAAGAATGCCAAGAGGTCCTTTCCGAGCAGTGACAATAGATCCAAGAGGATCTTAGACTTGGTTCATACAGATTTATGTGGACCCATGATAGTTGCTTCCTTAAGTGGATACCTATAATATGTGATCTTCATTGATGACCACTCTTGGAAGACTTGGATTTACTTATTGAAGACTAAGGATGGAGTCCTTGCTAGATTTCACGAGTACAAAGCATAGGTCAAAAACCTGACCGGATAGAAGATTAAAGTGCTGAGATCAGATAATGGAGGAGAATACATCTCCCAGAATTTCAGTAATTTCTGCATTGAGGCAGGGATCAAGAGAGAGTACACTGTTCCTTACAACCTTCAACAAAATGGGGTTGCAGAGAGGAAGAACATATCTATTATCGATGCAGTCAAGGCAATGATTCATGATCAACATTTACTTATATTTTTGTGGGCAGAAGCATCCATGACTGCAGTGTATGTTCAGAACATAAGTCCTCCTAAGACTCTAAGGAACATGACTCCCGAGGAGGCCTTCACCGGAGTGAAGCCTGAGGTTGGACACTTCAGGATATTTGGGTGTCCAATATACATTCATATACCCAAAGAGAAAAGGACCAAGCTAGACCCTTCAGGAAGAAAGGGTACATTTGTAGGGTACAGTGAGTCTTCGAAGGCATACCGGATCTACATCCCTGGTCAGAGACAAATTGAGGTGAGCAGAGATGTTACCTTTGAGGAGGAGGTAGCCTTCATGAGATCTAGAGGATATCACATGGATATTGATAGTGAGAAAGAAGAAGAGATGGTTCATTCTCCCCCTCACCCTCCAACAGTTCAGAGGGAGACAGTTGAGCGTATTGATCCCATTCATCCTGTACCTCCAGTTGATGTTCCGAGAGATATTGTAGTAGGTCAGAAGAGACCTACATGGGCTCGTCAGACTCTACAGGAGGCAGAAGGACATGCAACTCCTCATGGTACCTTCCGAGAGAGAAAGAGACCTCAGAGATATTCGTGCTATACCACAGCTATGAGCCACATCATTGATTATGAACCTTCATGTTATGAGGAGGCATCTAGTCAACCAGTATGGAGAGATGCTATGATGGAGGAGTATCAGTCCATCATGAAGAATGATGTGTGGGATATTGTTCCGAGACCTGAAAGGAAGTCTGTAGTGACTTCCAAATGGATCTATAAGATCAAACATACAACTGACGAAAGCATCAAGAAGCACAAAGCAAGATTTATTTCTAGAGGATTCTCTCAGGTGGAGGGAATAGATTATGAGGAAACATTTGCTCCTGTTGCTTGATACACTTCTATCTAGACGATTATTGCCCTCACAGCATCCGTGGGTTGGAAACTACTTCAGATGGATGTGAAGACAACCTTTCTCAATGGAGAGATTGAGGAAGAAATATACATCGAGCAACCAGATGGTTTCGTCATACATGAGAAGGAGTCTCATGTGTGTAGGTTGAAGAAGGCCATGTATGGACTCAAGCAGGCACCTCAAGCTTGGTATGCGAGGATTGATGGACACCTGATGAGTTTGGGCTTCAACAAAAGTGTTGTTGATCCCAATCTGTACTACAAGACTGTTAATGGTGAGGCCTTGATTTTGGTCCTCTACGTTGATGATTTATTCCTCACTAGTACAGAGAGCCTTATTATTGAATGCAAGTATTCGTTGGCCTCTGAGTTCGAGATGAAGGACCTTGGTATGATGCACTACTTCTTGGGACTAGAGGTGTGGCAAAGAAATGATGAGATCTTCCTAAGTCAGGGAAAGTACACAGTTGAGATATTGAAAAAGTTTGGGATGCTAAACTGTAAACCCATGGCTACACCAATGGTGATGAATCTGAAGAAACTATGTGTGTCTTCTTCTGATTCCGACGAGATTGATCTGACCCCGTACAGACAACTGATTGGATCATTGATGTATCTGGTTAACACCATAACAGATATTTGCTATGCAGTGAGTGCACTTAGCCAATTTATGAGCCAACCGAGACAAACACAATGGAATGTTGTGAAGCATGTGTTGAGATACCTGCGAGGAACAATTGGACATGGTCTAAGATATAACTCTAGTAATGACATGAGATTGCAAGGATATACTGACTCTGATTGGGCAGGGAGCGCAATAGACAGGAAGAGCACCTTTCGTTGTTGCTTCACTTTGGGATCTGCCATGGTTTCCTGGTGTAGCAGGAAACAAACTTCTGTGGCCTTGAGTACTGCAGAAGCAGAGTACATTGCATTAACTGTGGCAGTCCATGAAGCAATGTGGCTTCACAAGCTCCTTGCTAATTTATTTGGACATGTGCTAGATTCCACCGTTATTCATTGTGATAACCAGAGCTATGTGAAGCTCTCAGATAATCCAGTGTTTCATGACAAATCGAAACACATTGAGATCAAGTACCATTACATCCGAGACATGGTGCAGAGAAAGACCGTATTGGTGCAATACCTTCCTACAGATGAGCAGGTTGTTGATGTTCTTACCAAACCCCTTACCAAGATGAAGTTCGGGTACTTCCATGACAGACTTGGTGTGGCAGAGAATGTCTCCCTCACTGAAAGGGAGTGTTAATGTTTGCAGCTTCCTGAAACATTCTCCAAATCGTACTCCTTTGTGACTGAAATGAATTGATCTGTGATGACACTTATCCGAGAAGGGATAAGTGGGTTCGGGCTTATAGCCCAACATCCCATGTGGAGAGCACATGAGGACATGTCAAGGGAATTGACCCTTGACGTCACACACTATGGGAGTTGACCCTAGTGTTTCTAGAGGGTGTAGCCTCTAGAATTCCACATGGGAGTGCCATGTGTGACAAACATTCTCTGGATCGTACTCCTCTATGAATTGAGTTGAATTGATCTGTGAGGACACTTATTCGAGAAGGGATAAGTACATTTGGGCTTATAACCCAACATCCCATGTGGAGAGCACATGAGGACATGTCAAGGGAGTTGACCCTTGACATCACACATTATGGGAGTTGACCATAGTGTTTCTAGAGGGTGTAGCCTCTAGAAGTCCACATGGAAGTGCCATGTGTGGCAAACCTTTTGCCACTATGGTGGTTGTGTACTACTGACAAAGACTGTGTGTCTCTGGACAATAGTTGTGTACTACTATGGAAAGATACTTCCCTGGCTAAGAGGGAGTGTTGATGTTTCAACATCGGGCATAACTTCTCCTAGATTGGGCTACAGACCAAGGGAGATAGGATTCATTTATCATAAAGGTGAACTTGTGATAAATGGGCCCAGACGTAGTCCTTCCTTGATCATGACAAGAAATAATATGGACTTGAGGTGCTTGAGATGTTTTCCAAGTGTCAGTTAACATCATGCTAACATTCACTAATGGGGGTGTACCTATGGTGAACAACCTTGGTTGATAATGTCTCCCTCGTTGAGAGGGAGTGTTGATGTTTGGACAACATCGGGAATACATTATTCCATATATATATATGACATAATATTTATAATACAACATATAATAATATACTTAGTAAATAAATAGTTACTTATTATCCAAGTGACACATCCTTTCATGGATGGTCACCATATGTTCTATATATATGAAACTCTCATCATTGTAATAATATCAATTTAATATAAGCATTTTCTATTGTACTCGTGTCTCTGTGCATGGTTATTCTTCTTGTGATCTTGGTTATTACTGCTGTCATTGTTCATGGTTTATGCTTCAGTTCAAGTAAATTTATAAAGTAACTGAATGTAATTGAACAACATTAAAATCCAACATTATGGAAGTCCAGTTGTAGGGAATAAATGGTCCATTGTAAATACTATGTACCCAGCTTCATAAGTCATTAGTTGAGTCGATATTGTGATCTTTGCATTGAGAGTAGCAAGGTGCTCTACAATCTAGTATGACATAGATGTACATGACATCTAAAAAAATTAAACCAATGTAAATCCATCTTAAACCCGGATTTATCAAGCACCAAGAAGAATCAATTTTCTTGAGGTGTAAATTATTTTATCCTTTAATATGAAAGAATTAGTACATGACATGGAATCAAATGATAAAAAGATTTACACCTCAAGATTCTTGATAAAAAGATTATTGAGGTGTAAATCTTTTTGTAATTTGATTCCATGTCTAATTCCTTCATATTAAATCATAAACTAATTTACACCTCAAGAAAATTGACCCCTCTAGACGTTTGATAGATCATGGTTTAAGATGGATGTAAGCTGGTTAAACCACATTGCATAGATAAAAGGTTTACACTCAAATTCAATAAGTATTTGCTCTGAATCTCTGAAGATCGTTTTACATTTATCAATACCTCATATTGCTCTATTCCAAAACCTTTGGCTTTAAACTACACAATATCCTAATTCTAGTTTTTCTTTTAAGTTAGTGAAGGTGAGGGTTCAAACATAACATCATGCTTATTAGGTCCCCATGTTATGAGTATTTGATCATCAGAGTTTACCCTCTAGATGCAATCAATCCATAGTCCTTAAATACAAGCAAGGAAAGTGGTATGCATAACTCCTTGTTATGCAAATGTGTTTCTTGTTTTAGGTAGTGTCACCAATAATCTTTACAAGAACAGGCCCCGTCCTTGAAATGATGGAAACGGTTTGTATCCCTCAGTATAATATCTCGCCTAACAATCTTGGAAATGAACTTAGTTGCATTGTGACAGTCACCACACACTCGAAGGTTTTTGATAACCCTAATAGGCGTACCAGAGCGTGTGTTGATAAGTCCAAATGCAATAGCTAGTTTCTCACTATGGCCACATAAAGATATTTCTTTCTCCTTCTCCTCAACATTGCACAGAGCAAAGTCAGTCGCAGGAACATAGCCAGCCTCCTTCATCTGTTGATACAAACTTCCTAAGATTGCATAAATCTCCTTTGACTGTGGAAGTGACTGGTCTCCTGCGGTGAATACATAAATCCTGTTCTTGACCTCAATCCAGCTGCAGCCAGGGGACTTTTTCAAACCTCTGTCTTTCATCATCATTCTCACATTTGTTACATCATCCCACCTGCCAACTGCAGCATAAATGTTTGACAACAATACATAATACCCATTATTTTCAGGATCTATCTGAAAAGCACGATCTGCCACACGTTCTGCTAGCTCTATGTTACGATGGATTCTACAAGCGCCCAACAAGGCTCCCCACACACTAGAGCTAGGTTCTATGGGCATATCTTGGATAAACTTTTCAGCTTCATCCAAATGTCCAGCTCGGCCAAGGAGGTCTACCATGCATGCATAGTGCTCTGCTCTGGGTGTGATATGGAAACTTTCTCTCATGCAAATGAAAAATTCCCAGCCTTCCACCAACAGGCCTGCATGGCTGCATGTAGATAGAACATGAATGAAAGTAATATGATTTGGCATGAAACCTGCCTGCAGCATTTTGTGAAAGAGTGCAAGGGAAACCTCAGCATACCCATTGATTCCGTATCCTGAAATCAATGCATTCCACGTAACTACATCTCTTTGAACCATTTCATCAAACACTTGCCGTGCAACTTCTATGCTTCCACATTTTGCGTACATGTCTATTAAGGCATTCCACACAAAAACATCTGGCTTGAGTTTACTTTTGATAACTTGACAATGTATCTCTTTACCCTGTTGCAGACTTCCTAAGTGCGAACATGCAGGGAGAACAGTAGTGATAGTAACCCAATCAATAACGAGACAATCACGCTGCATTACACGGAAAAGTCCCAGGGCTTCATTAGCATGCCCATTCTGAGCATAGCCGGCAATCATAGAACTCCAGGAGACCAAATTTCTTTGAGACATTTTATCAAACAGTTGGCGTGCAATCTCTAATTTACAGCATTGGCCATACATAACTACAAGAGCATTTTCAACGACAACATCAACCTTAATGTCACTTCTAACTATGTGATCATGGATTTCTTTACCTTGATGCAAACCCACTATACCCGCACATACCTTGAGTATACAGGAGAATGTGAAATTGTCAGGCCGTATCCCTGCCCATCGCATTTGGGAGTAGAGTTGGATAGCTTCCTGAAAGAGCTCATTTCTAGCATATCCGTTGATCATTGCAGTCCATAAGAAGACATTTCGGTTGGGCATTTTGTCAAACACAAGGCGTGCATCGCCAACACTCCCGCACATGGCATACATGGTAACAAGCTTTGTACCCAAGAAGAGATTTTCATCAAAACCTCTTAATAGCAAGTGGGTATGGACTTGCCTACCTTCCATCAGCGCCATTTCACTGATACACGTCTGCAATATAGAGGCGTAAATATATGAGTTCAACGAAATGCAATGGTGGTTGGCAGATAGAATGTGTAAAGCCTCCTTCAATCGTCCCTCTCTGCGTGCTGCACTCAAGTCTGTGACGATGGTTGAAGAGGAATTTCTGTGTTCCCCTTGTTTTCTTATGGATGGGCATGCTTTCACACTCGCTCTAACCGAAGGCGATGGAGTAGAGTTCGAATTGGTGGCGTGTATATTGTAGTAATTGTTGGCAAAAATAGGATAAGTTTGTTCGTGATTATGAAATGAAAATGGCAGGGAATTATGTGTTAATGCCATCGCCATCGCAGGCGAACTGGACGCTGGAACATATAAATGCCTCCTTTTGTGTCTTATCTCATAAAAATAAAACCAGTGAATGAAAGCAAAGGATCTAAAAAAGATTAATTTCTTATTGATGCAGAAACTCTTAGCCAGTTGTAAAAACGTTTGGCTACTTCTTTATTCGTCTAGGAAGAACATTCATTTGCTAGGAACATGTGAGGTGTGCACGTGTACTCATAATCATTGGATATTGGCCAATGCATATTCAATGACATATTGTTTTAAATAATGGTGAGATATATATATTCCATGATTCATACAATTTGTTGTTTTTGCAACTTCTATCTCTAGAGAGATTTTCTTTTCCATTCTTATAATGTGGAGGTCACTTGCTTCAAATTCATTATTGGTATTCAAATCATTAAAGTTAATAGTTCCCATACTAATATCAAATTATTCACACTATGTTCGCTTTACTTCAATTTCAAAATTTCGGGCTTAACTTTGTGAGCTTCTAACAAATCTATTATTGGTTGATAATTGCTTCTTCTCCTTTTTAGAAACCTTTTCAAATTATACCGTGTTTTTTAATTGATTTTGTGTTTGATAGTCTATGTTATCCATTCACACTATCTACTACTTTGATTTATGCACATTTGGTTAAATTGTACAATATAACCCCCAAAAAATATTTAACTAATCTAGTCTCTATGGAAGGAATTGTAACAATGAAAATTGAATAGAATTGCATAATTCACAGAACTAACAATACAAGTTGTATATTTCAATGGTGTTTGATGAATCTTTTTTCTCAAAAAAAGATTCGTCAATTTCCATTTTTTCTAAAAAAGATTTGCCCAAATTTTATAGAATAATTTATTTTACCTAAGAAATAGCCCAAATTTTATAAAAACTATATAAAATCGTTAGAAATTTGAATTTTTTACAAAAATATCGCTAAACATTTTATAGTTTGCATATTAAGGACTAGTAAGATTTTCCAAGGTTTCTAGAGTTTGAGATAAATTTCCATCCTTAAAATCATCTATGCTCGATGGATTAGGATTTCTCCTTCCCCACTTTAGTTGGCTCTTCATCATTTCCCATATCAAAATCATCTTCAATATATCTTGTTAATAAGAGGTACACCTTCTTACCGAGGTCACAAAAGTTATTTCACATTTGTTGCATTTGTTTGATATTTAAATTTGGTTGGTTTTTTCGTTTTCTTCTTATTTCATATGCACACATGGAGATTGAGAGACCCTTGTTTTCTTTTGTAGGAGGATAATGGGGAATGGGTATGCAAGGAGGCCCTAACCCAAGTTAGTTTGCATGATAGTTATTAACTTTCAATCTCAGGTAGCCTAACTTAGATTAGAATTAGTTAGGCCAAACATGGTAAATGCTTTATTCATCTAAGAGGTGTATCAACCTTGGATTCTTCCTTCTCTTTTTGTGTTCATAAAAAAAGATATTAATAAACATTGATTCTTGTTTCCCCTACTTTCATTAGGTTTAAATGGGAAAGATTTATGTTGCACTGTTAGTTATGGACACAACCCCAAAGTTGTGCCATAAGTATTGTGATGACTATATATTGTAATTAATTTTGACTTTATCAACAAGATGACATAAGGAGCCTTTGATCAAGGTTGACCTTGTAAAATGACTCATTGCCTATAATAAGAGATGGCCTTAAAGGTATTAGGTTAGACATGTTTTTCTACTGTGACTACCTTTGTGCCTCGTCGACTTATAATTTCTTTTTATCTAAACATGGTTATGCTCTTTCATTAGTGAGTTTGCATCCTTATACATTAAGTATTTTCCCATTATAAACTTTGGTGTCCCTTGGTGTGCATAGTTAAATTATGCTCAATTTCGTTATTGGTACGAATTTATTTGTTATTTTTTATAAATCTCTCTCTCCTTTATCTTGTATATGGTTATATTTTCTTAGTATTTTCTTTATATATTTCTAAAATGAAAATGAGTATTCTTGAAGTTACATACATTGTGTTTTATTAAGTTTTCTTTTTAATATTACATTGACTCACTTGGTGGGGATCTGGTAATGTTTTGGTTTTATAGGTTGGTGTTGGTGTTAGACCAAACATTTAGGAGGAATTTCGAATCTCAAACAAACCTTATAGTGCAATATAATACCATTGGTGATCTCTAGCAAGGGTTATAGGGGGCAAGCCCATGAAGCATAAATTTGATGGAACCTAAAAACAATATTGAGAAGGCTAACCCTAATCATCCTTTCAATGTTTGCAATGGAGTATAAAAATTGTCAAAAGAAGGACTAACTGACACTATGACCGATGGAACTAAAGAAGAAAAAGAGGGGTATGGAGTGACCACAAGGAAGAACATGATCCCCCAAGGACTCTAAAAGATCTACTAGGTCCAAAAAATCTTGAAGAAGAATTGTAGTGTCTACAATTTGTACAGGGATCTACATAAAAAAATGTATTACGCTGACAAGACCCATAATAATTCCCAAGAGAATTGTTAGACTGGACTATACAAGTTAAGTACCTTTCATGGGACAAGTAATGTGGTGGACCATTTATTCACCCTCAATACCCATTGTGAAGTAGGAAAGAAAACTGACTTAGTGACAAATTGGTTACATTTAAAGGTACTCTATGGGAAGCACCCCTAAGTGGTATTGAAGAATAATTGAACAACATTATTTTTTAAACTAGGAGTGTTAAGTGCCTAATCATAAACCCCCATTCATTATTCTTACATTAGTTATAGTTACGATAGCTTATTATTACTTTCTATCCCTCTTTGCAATCTCCTATATATAAGTCAAGGAGACTTATTTGAAGGATCATCTTATCTTGTGCATTTGATATCTTGTAATAGAAGATTTCCCTCCAAATATGATTCTCATTCATTCACTCTTTCACTTGATTTAGTTGTGTCATTACTATATTGGGTCTTTCTCATGCGTATTTGGGTATTTGGTCCACAACATTTGGTATCAGAGTAATTGATCCTTGATTTGGTTCCTTTAAACAAGTCATCTTACCCTTTTTTCTTATGGCTTAGTGGAATAACATGAAAATTTTAGGGATGAGAGATGTACATTAGATAAGAATTTCAAAATTTGATTTTCCATATTATTGTAGCTATAGGATGTATATGTTAGGGTTTTTGTCTAGTCCTCAAACTAGGATTAGCTAAGTGGTTTTAGTCAAATAATAATATATGAAGATTGTGAGTGCCAAATTGAGTGACACTTATTGATCCAGGTGGATATTGGTGGCCACCCACCTATTCCAACTAGCTCCTATTGACAGTTTTTAGTTCAACACGTTCTTCTATAATTCTTTGTAAATCTGGGTTCTACACTTTTGGGGCTATCTGAAGCCCTACACAACTTCCAGGTGGATATTGGTGGCTTCCCACCTAATCCAACTGACTTATTTTGGATGTTTTCATGACAACACATATTTTTGTACTTCCAAGGTAATTTTGGGGCCCTGTTGACGGGCGAAATTGATAGCTCGTCAACTTGAGGAGTGAATCCGGTCCGGGGTTGTCTAATTAACCCAAGCCATTTGGATTAATTCACTCCGACGGGTTTAGCGGCTCCGTTGGCCGATCTAAGTCCTAAAGAAAGCGAAAAATATAACTAAAGGAAATACAATAACTTAATAAATAACAATCACTGAAAACTATATATACATCTAATATATATCTACAATTTAACTAACTAATACTTATAAAATAATTCTAGTTATCATATGCACAATATATACAAATAATTATATTTCTAATATATATATAATATGTACAAACTACGAATTTTAATCTAAATCCGTGAAAATCGAATGTAAAATGATTTTTTTAAACAATAGTAAAGATTCTACCTAATCTTTTTGATTTGTTTTCTTATGATGTTTATATTTAAGAAATCAAATATCAAACTGTCTAATTAAACAAAAGAAATAACAGATAGTAGAAAGTGTTTTAACTACTCAGAACTTCTATATTTATAATACTAATGAAATCAAATAACAGGCTGACCTGTTATCGCATCCAATATCTGTTCAATGTGTAGCATCCAGTCACCTTATCTGATGAGGTAAACCTGCAACAGATCTTGAAATTGCTCCTAATAAATGTGAAGCAGTAATGATGGAGTTTGAATCATAACAACAAAACACATAATAGATGCAATCATAGTAATCTTATAATCTTGCAAGCAGCCACAATAAGATAATTCTTCTTGTGAGAACTTGCGTATAAACGTTTGATCAAAATTAGAGATAAATCTCTTAATTCAAATTGAACGAATGATTACTATGTGTTATATATGGGACATAAAAATATGGACAATATATAATCTTTATTCATATCAACTGATAATAAACCACGATGACAAAAGCGATCATAATCTATTAACGAATTGAAATAAACATGACTTGAATAAAAACATTATACATAAAAGCTAAAGCTGTGACGTGTATTATACTCCATTCAAGTCTGTAGTGAAACATCCATAGTCTTGCCCCAGGCTGAGATGATGCAATGTTTACAAAATGACATGCTTATATAGGTTCCAGGAAACAAAACTATTTCCTGTTGATAATATCAAATCTGTTTCAAAAATATGGGGGATGCAACCACCCTAATTTCACTGAATATCAAAAATACCAACAACCTAATCTATTTACTAAAAACACAAGGTTGATATGGCTGGGAGATCTCAAAAGTGCCTCATATCTTCTTGGAAATCATGGAATCCTTAATCATCCTGAAAACAAATGAAAATGAGAAGGTTTCAAATATGTTTTCAATTATTAAATCACACAACTCGAATTTTCTTAACTAGCTACAAAATCTTACGATTTTGTAGCTAGTTATAATAGCAAATGCAATCATATAAAAATAAACAAACAAACTAATATTCACAAGAAAAATAGTTTATTCAATCAAATAGAATATCCTAACTTAAGAGTGACAAAATCATGCTAAAATTTAAAAAGATCATACCTCAAATCATGGAATGAAAACATATCAGGAAATTTTGGAGTTTACGATAGCTGTTGTTGCCTCTACATTCTTGAAAATGACACGTCCTGTAGTTTTCAATCGTTTCTCCTTCCCTTGGATAATAGACTCGAGTCTGTTTTTTTCATTTGTCAACCTATCGACTTGGTCTCTTAAAGACTTGAGCCATGACTGTAGCAAAGGAACATCAGTATAGTACCTGTCGATCCATGATCAACATTCATCACACTGTGATTGTAATGACTGTGCATTGGCACTGACAACATTAAGGGTTGGAGAATCGTCCACGCAAAAGGTAGGCTTATCACAGAGTTGAATGCCCGAGAATTCTGGGTTATCCTTTAGACATGGAGGTAGGTTGTTTACATAGTCATAGGGTCGGTCAGGGTAGAGCCCGTATGACACGGGGTCCTCTTCAGCCAATAATTTCTCAATTTCTGAATCTGAGTCTTCACTCACTTCAATTGTGTTGTTTGTGTCTGCACAGGGTTTGATTTTATTTCGAACACTTCGTGAAATCAAATGACCAGCCCTTTTATTCTTGAAATTAACATCAACGCTGCCCTTGTGCTTCTTCCTTGTAGGTTTCATAACAGTTTTAGTGCAACTCTTTGGGTCTGATACCGGTCGATTGTCCTATTGGATAACATTAGGGTAGCTTGAGGGTTCGTTATTAGGGGCAAAATCACAGGTCTGGAGCGGTGGGGAAGAGGTCGTAGGGTTCACAAGGGTTTCCACGATAACCGGCTTATAGACCTATCCCAACTCATGGTCACCAAAACCATTTCGTATGATAAATGAATCCCAACAGTCGTTTTGGGACTGTAACTGGTGCACAAGGATAATTTTAATGAGCCCATGGTGAAATAAACTTGAATCTGACCTCTATTTCCTAAACCGTTTACCCATCTTATACAAACTTCTGAGCAGAAAGTAGGGCATATTCAACGAAAAACCAATGAAAATCATAAGCAAGCGCAGATGATCTAGGAAAACTAATCTGAATCTTCCTTCACACGTAATTAATTGCTTCATAATAGCTAGTAGATCATGCCACCTAGGTTTTAAGGATGAAAATGGCATACCTCGATTGCAACTGGTTATTTTTCGTGAGGTGAACATCAAAGTCCAGGGGACCTCCTCAACTTTCGCATTCTTGAACCATCTCTGCCCAATTGCTGGAAAAATCGTGGTTTGGCTTAAAAAATCTTCTGTTAGCTCCAATTGCATGTCACCTATCTTTTCCCTACAACCATCAAAAGTCAAGGCAAACTCTTGGGCGACTCGAAGATTGAAACCCTTAAATTTTTCGATGAATAAATGCCAACCGCTCCTTTCTAAATCCTCCCTGGTGTTATCATATGATAGTAGGGTTTGGGTGCCATTCGGCTCGAACCTTACCACTGGAGCCATGCCGAATGGAAGGGAATCAACACAGAACTCACAGGTAGGGTTTGGTCAAAAGCCACAGAGCCATAGCCCCGAGCCTCATCAAAACAATGTTGTGACAATACAAACGGTGGGTAGAGGCGTTAATCACAAGGTGTGTGAGCGACTTCGTGAAGCCTGAGACCATGCAGAAGAGTAATGGCATGCTGTACTTCGTATGCCACCTTCGCATTGGGTACGTATTAGGATTAGAGCACTTTGAAAACCATAGTACGTGCATTCATAGATTAATTACAAAGGTAAATGCATCGAATAAAAATTGAATAATTCAAAATTTCATGAATAAAAAATCCATCAATATCAATATAAAAAATCAAATATTAATGAATGGAGGTCTTGCGCTTATGAAACCAAGGCATGCTTAGAACCAAAAGGGTCATAAACAAGGAGGACAACATGTTCATAGCAAAAATATGAAAATTCTATAATAAACCACATGAGCAGTTTTCCTTTAATAAAAAATCAAAACAAAAATGTCAATTCCAGCCGCAAGTTTTCATGCTGACAGTCATGAAAACAAAAATCGAAAAGAAGATATGTAAAAAGAAACAAGAAACAAGTGTCGTTTAGTGACAATGCTCATGACGAGTAATGAAAATTTAGAGACCCTGTGTAGGCAGCTTACAAACAATATAAATTATATCATTGCTGCCAACAATGGCGACACGCTGGGAGAAGCAGTTATCTCTGCCAAATGAACGAGTTTAGATTAGAATGATTAGAAAAAACTTCGAATCGAAAACAACCAAAAATATGTCTGAACATCGTAAATAATTATAATGCATTCCAGTTTCAGACTACTGTTATTTTAAAGAGACGAAAACTGATGACAATCTTAACAAAAGAGAGCCACAATATTAAAGTCAAAATCTTCAATACTATTGATAGGGCCGTTGCTTCCAGCAGGCGTCCATAGCCTTGACAGGGATGTCAATTAACCCACTCTGATATATGTATCTTGCCAAGAAGTTCCAGATCAGAACGAAGGACTTTTAAGGTCGAAAAGAATCCATATCTGAGAATTTTCTTTTACTTGACATTGCTTCGCTGCCAGCGGGCCTGTTCAGTACCTCGACGAAGTTATCTTGGAGTCATGCATGCATTTACCTTCTGCTAGTAGACCTGTTCAGTATCCCGACAGGTTTACAAGCACTTCCCATAGCTCTCTGAAAATTTATTTAGTTTGTAAAGATATTTAATATAGAGGGGTGACACTGAAAATTCTAGTTTTTTAACACATCTTAGTATGTCACAGACTTTGAAGAAATTTCTTAGTTGTCCTTCATCAAGATTTAGAAATAGTTTGTTAATAAAACTGACTTTCAAGAGCAGGGAAACATCTTTGAGTTGTTCTCTTAAGGAACAAGGACAACATAAAAAGAATTTTTATGGATGATCGTGAATACCTTCAGTTGCAGATTGAAATTAAGAAACGCTTTTCAAACAACAAGTTATCTTCAATATGGTTGCAAACTCAGAGAAATATAACAATTGATGTTTTAACAACTTTCAATAGTCATTTTCGAGGGGAATTTTTTCTGTTATTTTGTCTGAACTAGCCCATAGTGCAGGAATATATGTTCCAAAAGAAAGACCGATAAGCAGAAAGGAAAAATCAAAACAAATTAGCAAAGAAAAACAAACAACAAACAAAATAGAAAATATTTACACAGGATGCATGGGAGCGTCATTAGGCAAAGTACCTTTTTATTGCTTGGCCATTCACCGAAAAGGTGTTTGGCTGTCCCTCTAAATTCTATAATCGGAAGGAACTGGGACCCAATTTCTCAGCAATTAAAAATGGTCCCAACCACAAGTTCTGAAACTTAGTATGCTCTCATTTTCCCTCATGAGGTTTGTCCCATTTTAGGACAAGGTCACCTACCTCAAAATTTCTGTCAGAGGCAGAATTGGAATCAAACCAGTTTTTAACAATGAGTTGATGTTGATCCAATTTCCGTTTTGCTTGAGCCCTCACTTCTTCTAATTTTAACAAAGTGTTAATTCAACTCTCCAAAGGGGAACGATCTTCTTCCTGTACCTTCTACGATAACTGTAGATATGGAAGAAGGAAATGTGGTGGAAGAATCGCTTCCATGCCGTAAACGAGAAAGAAAGGTGAGTTACCTACAACAATTTTAGGAGTTACTCTATCAACCCAGATTGCGTTTAACAGTGCATTATGCCAATTTTTATGGTTTTCGGAGACCGTTCTCTTGATAATTTTGATCAGATTTTTATTAGTTGATTCTGCCAAACCGTTGCCTTGGGGGTAATAGCTAGTAGAGTACTTTAATTTAATTCCTTTTTCTAGAGCGAAATCACTCATTTCAAGAGACGAAAAATAAGAAGCATTATCAAATACCAGGCATTCAGGGATATCGAAACGAGTAATAATATTTGAATTCAAGAAGGATATTACCTGGCTGGTATTTACGGCTTTTAATGGGGCAGCCTCAGACCACCTGGTGAAGTAATATGTGGCTGTTATGATATATTTATGCTGCTGCGAGGATGGCGGATTGATTGGGCCTATAATATCCATACCCCACAGCTGAAAAAGGGAGTCTACTGAAACTCGTTGCAAAGGGAAAACTGGTTTTTGTATCCGTCCTGATGCCTTTTGACAAATCACACACTTGCGACATAAAGCATGAGCGTCTTTAAAAAGGGTAGGCCAGTAATAACCTTCTCTCAATACTTTATGGGCAGTGGTGTCTCCACCAAAATGCCCACTAGCTTCCTCTGCATGCAATTCCAATAAGACTTTTTCTGCTTCATCTTTTTCAAGACAGTGCATAAGTACTCCATCAAAATTTTGACGAAACAAAATACCATTAATCGGCTAAAAAGAAGCAGATTTTAATCTTAGTGCTCTCCTTTTTGTGGGATTAGGGTGACAGGGAGATGATCCGTGTATAAGACAAAATTTTATGTCATCGTACTAGGGACTAACATGATTTTGCGCACAACATATTTGATTTTGGTAGTGTTGTCTTGGATTTAACATATCAGTTTCCTCTTACTGTCCTACAGCTGAATCGACGACCAATTTGCATAAACCTTGGTCTCTTACAATTTGTGTTGGGGTGATTTCTATGTCATATTCTTGTAAGGATGTGACCCAATTTGCCCTTTTTTCGCCTAGTTCTTTTTGTACTAACAAATTTTTGATAGCCGGATAAGGGACAATGATTTTCGTCCTAGATTTCAACAGATAAGATCGGAAGTGCTTTACTTATTTGAAAACAACATAGGCTTGTTGATCTACTGCTGGGTAATTAAGTTTCGCCCCTTTGAAGGCTGAACTCATAAAGATGATTGGGACCTCGTTGATTTCAGCATTCTTTTGAGTTAGGATAGCAACGTAAGATTGGTCAGACGCAAACATGTAGAGGGTGAAGTCTTGCGAAAAGTCTGGGCTCATTAGAGAAGGAGCGTCTATTATGGCCTTTTTTATTGAATCAAAAGCCCAGCTTTCTAAAGGTCCCCAATGGTACTGTACATCCTTTTTTATTAGGTTTTGTAATGGTCTCACCATTTCTGAAAAGCTCGGGACAAATTTCCTAACAAAGTTTATCTGACCTAAGAAAGATTGCATGGACTTTTTTGACGAGGGAGGGGGCAGTTTCGAAATAACTTGAGTCCTTTCAGGGTCGATAATCATCCCTTCACTCGATACAATGAACCTAAGAAGCTTACCTTGTTCTACCGCGAAGATAGATTTTTTAGGATTTAAAGAAATGCCGTACTTACGACATCGCTGTAGAACGGATCTTAAATGAGCTAGATGATCTTATTTATTTTTTGAGAAGACAGTGATGTCATCTAGGTAAACTACTACAGATTGATTGATTAAGCCGCGGAAAGCGATGTCCATCGCTCTCTGGAAAGTGGCACCGATGTTTATGAGTCCAAAGGGCATCTTTCTATAAGCATAGGTGCTCCATGGGGTACAAAAAGTAGTTTTGAGCTGGTCTGAGGGGGACATAAGGACTTGTTTATACCTTGAAAAACCATCCAACAAGGACAATCTTTCAGAACCAGATACTTGTTGAAGGATCTATTCCATGGGAGGGACAAGGTAGTTTTCTTTATCAGACGCTCGATTAAGATTTCGGAAATCGACACATAGTCAGATTTCACCACTCTTCTTTCTGACAGGGACAAGATTAGAAACCCATTGTGTGTGCCTAACTGGGAAAATTATCTTAGTGTTTAGGAGTTTGTTTAATTCCTTCTTGACCATTGGTTCGAGTTTTGGGTGAATTTTCCTTAACTTTTGTTGAAAAGGTTGGGTCTGGGGTTTCATGGGAATAATGTGTTGTATGATGTTAGGATCAAAGGTTTTTAGGTCGTCATATGTCCAGGCAAAAACATCTTTGAATTCCTTAAACAACTTAATAAATGATACCTTTTCTTGCTCGGAACACCCCAACCCTAAATTAATGCACTGTGGATTGTCTTTAGTTCCTAAATTTATTTTTTCATGCGTCAAGGAGGAACTATTCATTTTACAGTTCACTGATTTTCTGAACTTGTCATGAAGATCATAAATTTTTTCTAATCTAACTACAGATTTCGGGATAGAGTTTACCATGTTTGATGAAGATTCTGGAGATCTTGGATCTGGTATTACCGTAAAGTCACGAAGATTTTCGTCATGGGTACCTTCATCGATCATCGTGCCCTAGAAAGTTTCTTCCATATGGAGAAAACTTATAATCTGTTGATCATTATCGAAGACTCTCCAATTCGTGATGTTGTCTGGGACGGACGGTCTGAACAACAGTTCGACGAAAAATGCATTCGGAGATAATCCTTCTGTAGGAAAAAGTTTTGAAGCGATGTTAGCTAACAAATCAGCTTCTGAATTGTTCAATCTAGGAATAGAATTAATGTTAAATGTGGAAAACTTGTTCATCAAATTCCATACCTCAGTCTGATAGCTTTTAAGGTGTGGAGATAAACAGTGGATAGAATTTTTTACCTGTCTAACCATGATTTCCGAATCACCAAAGACAGTCAAATTTTGAATGTTAAGATCTAATGCTTTTCTGAGGCCTTGCAAGAGTCACATTTGACTATGTTGTTTGTACATTCAAATTCTAATCGGAAAGCAATTAGAGTCTTGTTACCTGTTGGATCGATGAGTACGCACCCTGCACCAGCTCCTTCCTTAGATTTTGACCCATCAAAGTAAAGAGACCATATTTGATTTTTGTGGGGCGTATGGGACCACTGAGAGAACGCTGTTGACTGCGTGCATGTCATAACTTCAGATTGTTGTTTGGGGTCAGTGATGGTGGAAGTTTCGGCCATGAAATTGCCGAAAAAGGTATCCATCCCCTGTATTTCCGACGAATTGGCAGAAGGCGTGAATGGTTCATTGGGATCATTTAAATCAGTCATCATGAACTTCAGATAACGTTCACGATTTACCTTGATTCTGTTGGGCTTTCCATTCTCGGGCAGCCACAAGTGAGACTAATCCATCGCAAAATAGCCATGTAATTGTTTCGACCATTCTCTACTTAAAAACAAACCATAAACTTCTGGAATATCTACAACAATGATATCAATCACTTGATGAACTTTAGGATTAGAGGACAATCTTATAAGCACATTCTTTAATTTGCCTATCACTTTAACATTAGTTTGATCAAGATGGATAATTTTCAAGCTGGATGGTTGAACTTCAACATTAATCTTTTGACAAACAAACCAAGGCATTACGTTAGATGATGCACTTGAATCTACCATACAATTATGTACATTCCTATTGAAAACTTTAAAAGTCAACAAAAATGGAGGAATATTTCTGCGAGTACTAACAAAGGAAGTTTGTTGTTTTTTAATCGCAGCCTCTGAAACTGGTTTATCTACATTCGTTACATTATTTACAGGAAGGTCTCCTTTATCATGAGGCTCGGATGTAGTTTTGGCGGAGGCCTTCTGAGGAATTTTGGGGCTGTTTCGAACACCTTTGTTGCTGTTTGGATTGCTATTTTTGTTGTTCTCTGCAATATTTTGCAGCATTTTTTGCAAAAGAAAAGGGAATTTTAATAATTCGTAAACAAAAATGTTAGCCCTAATCTTTTTTAGATCTTCAATCAAATCATAATCTAAACTTGGGTTTACTGAATTCTGTTTAGACTATTTTTTAGGCAAAGTCGTAGTAATTTCAGGAGAAGGCTTATTTGCTGTCTTGCTCCTAGTATTGTAAGGGTGGACTGTTTCTAAATTAGCTTGAAAAATGCTATCCGAAAAATGTCCAAAAATGTTCAGAGAGGATTCATCTTCTTCTACTGTCTCTTGTTCAGCTACCTCTTCAGGAATCTCAGAATGAATCAAGTTATCGTGTGCTTTTAGGATCGTTTGAATAGAAAATTGTAGGCTTTCTAGATTTAGGCCTTCAACATTTGAGTTAGGTCGGTTGGTGGGAAAAGGCTTCCTAAAAGGGGGTTTGTAAGGCCCTTTTCTCGAAGAAGCTTCTTCAGCTGACCTTTTCAAATCTATAACTTGGTTGGACAATTTCTGAACGACTTTTTGTAAGTTTTCTAAATCCGAACTCTCGGGTTGAGCTTTGTTTTGGGGAGGTCTAGGAAGGATTTCGATTTTCTTCTTGGAGGATGAACTAGTCTCTATATCATTACTGGTAGTGTCTTTTAAGCTGAGAATATCTTTCTCGATCTGACTGGCTTCTTCGAAGGCTTCTAACAGTGTGGATTTCTTGGATCTCTTTACCCAAATGGCTATGTTTTGATGTAATTCTTTCATGTAGTATGCGACAATAAGATTCTTGGCAGGCATCGAATCTGTAGGGATTCGGTTCTTTAGTGTTAGGAACCTTTGATTAAAGTATTTGATATTTTCTTTTGGGTTCATTTTTAAACTAGAAATCTCCATGACTAGAACTTCAGGAGACTTTTCATCTCCGAACTTCTCAAGGAAACAAGACTCAAATTCATCCCATGACACGATGGTGTGGGGCTGTTGGGAAAAGTACCAAGTAGAGGCATTGCCTTCAAAGGTGTAGGGAAACAATCTACAGACTACGTCTTCGTGCTCAACACTACGGAGTCTAATGGCTAGCATAAACTTTTTGATGTGATCTTCAATGATCTGTTTGGAGTCCGGGTCAAACTTAGGGAGCCATTTCTCTGGGTGTTTGGGCAAAGGATGTTGAGGCCCAAGTATGGCCACTGCATCTTGGTCGAGCCAGGTTCTGGTGGGATTGTTTGGATTGACCATAGTTGTGGGTGGTGTTGAAGGCTGGGATGAGGAACTGCCTTCATCTGAGGATTCTTCTCCAGAAGAAGAAGAAGGTGAAGGGGGTGGTGATGGTGGAATACCATATCCTCCTGCTGCAGGAGTGAGGATTGGATCTGTAGGGTTTAAGGTAAGGTCAGTACCTCCAAGTTGTTCTCTGATATCAAAGAAGTCTAATGTTTGATTCAAAGGTCAGTTTGGTTGTCTTATACGGGCTAAGGCACTGTGCGTTCTTATGAGAGATTGATGAACAATCTCTTGTATATCACCACCTGAAGGATTTGGAGTTGCTAGTTCAACCGTGATCCGTAGATCGTCGTTTGATGTGGTTGTTGTTTGAGGGACAATGTTGTCATCTGAACGACTTCTAGTTACTATAGGTGAGAGGGTAGATGGGGGAGGAGTCTTATGACCTCCTCGTGCCATTAATAGTTTTCAGGACCTCCTTCTAGCACCATTTGTTGATGGGAGAAATTGATCGCTCGTCAACTAGAGGAGTGAATCCAGTCCGGGGTTGTCTAATTAACCCAAGCCGTTTGGATTAATTCACTCCGACGGGTTTAGCGGCTTCGTTGGCCGATCTAAGTCCTAAAGAAAGTGAAAAATATAACTAAGGAAAATACAATAACTTAATAAATACCAATCGTTGAAAACTATATATACATCTAATATATATCTACAGTTTAACTAACTAATACTTATAAAATAATTCTAGTTATCATATGCACAATATATACAAATAATTATATTTCTAATATATATATAATATGTACAAACTACAAATTTTAATCTAAATCCGTGAAAATTGAATGTAAAATGATTTTTTTAAACAACAGTAAAGCTGTTACCTAATCTTTTTTATTTGTTTTCTTATGATGTTTATATTTAAGAAATCGAATATCAAACTGTCTAATTAAACAAAATAAATAACAGATAGTAGAAAGTGTTTTAACTACTGGGAACTTCTATATTTATTATACTAATGAAATCAAATTACAGGCTGACATGTTATCACATCCAATATATGTTCAATGTGTAGCATCCAGTCACCTTATCTGATGAGGTAAACCTGCAACAGATCCTGAAATTGCTCCTAATAAATGTGAAGCAGTAATGATGGAGTTTGAATCATAACAACATAACACATAATAGATGCAATCACAGTAATCTTATAATCTTGCAAGCAACCACAATAAGATAATTCTTCTTGTGAAAACTTGCGTATAAACGTTTGATCGAAATTAGAGATAAATCTCTTAATTCAAATTGAACGAATGATTACTGTGTGTTATATCTAGGACATAAAAATATGGACAATATATAATCTTTAATCATATCAACTGATAATAAACCATGATGACAAAAGCGATCATAATCTATTAACGAATTGAAATAAACATGACTTGAATAAAAACATTATACAGAAAAGCTAAAGCTGTGACGTGTATTATATTGCATTCAAGTCTATAGTGAAACATCCATAGACTTTCCCCAGGCTGAGATGATGCAATGTTTACAAAATAACATGCTTATATAGGTTCCAGGAAACAAAAATGTTTCCTGTTGATAATATCAAATCTGTTTCAAAAATATGGGGGATGCAACCACCCTAATTTCACTGAATATCAAAAATACCAACAGCCTAATCTATTTACTAAAAACACAAGGTTGATATGGCTAGGAGATATCAACAGTGCCTCATATCTTCTTGGAAATCATGGAATCCTTAATCATCCTGAAAACAAATGAAAATGAGAAGGTTTCAGATATGTTTTCAATTATTAAATCACACAACTCGAATTTTCTTAACTGGCTACAGAATCTTACGATTCTGTAGCTAGTTATAATAGATAATGAAATCATATAAAAATAAACAAACAAACTAATCTTAACAAGAAAAATAGTTTATTCAATCAAATAGAATATCCTAACTTAAGAGTGACAAAATCATGCTAAAATTTAAAAAGATCATACCTCAAATCATGGAATTAAAACATATCAGGAAATTTTGGAGTTTACAATAGTTGTTGTTGCCTCTACATTCTTCAAAATGACACGTCCTGTAGTTTTCAATCGCTTCTCCTTCCCTTGGATAATAGACTCGAGTCTGCTATTTTAATTTGTCAACCTATCGACTTGGTCTCTTAAAGACTTGAGTCGTGACTGTAGAAAAGGAACATCAGTATAGTACCTGTCGATCCATGATCGACATTCATCACACTCCGAGTGTAATGACTATGCATTGGCATTGACAGCATTAAGGGTTGGAGAATCGTCAACGCGAAAGGTAGGCTTATCACAGAGTTGAATTCTCGAGAATTCTGGGTTATCCTTTAGACATGGAGGCAGGTTGTTTACATAGTCATAGGGTCGGTAAGGGTAGATCTCGTATGACATGGGGTCCTCTTCATCCAATAATTTTTCAATTTCTGAATCTGAGTCTTCACTCACTTCAGTTGTGTTGTTTGTGTCTGCAGAGGGTTTGATTTTATTTCAAACACTTCGTGAAATCAAACGACCAACCCTTTTATTCTTGAAATTAACATCGACACTGCCCTTGTGCTTCTTCCCTGTAGGTTACATAACAGTTTTAGTGCAACTCTTTGGGTTTGAGACCAGTCGATTGTCCTGTTGGATAACATTAGGGTAGATTGAGGGTTCATTATTAGGGGCAAAATTACAGGTCTGGAGCGGTGGGGAGGAGGCCGTAGGGTTCACAAGGGTTTCCACAATAACTGGCTTATCGACCTATCCCAACTCATGGTCACCAAAATCATTTCGTATGATAAATGAATCCCAACAGTCGTTTTGGGACTGTAACTGGTGCACAAGGATAATTTTAATGAGACCATGGTGAAATAAACTTGAATCTGACCTATGTTTCCTAAACCATTTACCCATCTTATACAAACTTCTGAGCAGAAAGTAAGGCATATTCAATGAAAAACCAATGAAAATCATAAGCAAGCGCAGATGATATAGGAAAACTAATCTGAATCTTCCTTCACACATAATGAATTGCTTCACAATAGCCAGTAGATCATGCCACCTAGGTTTTAAGGATGAAACTGGCATACCTCGATCACAACTGGTTATTTTTCGTGAGGTGAACATCAAAGTCTAGGGGACCTCCTCAAATTTCGCATTCTTGAACCATCTCTGCCCAACTGTTGGAAAACCCGTGGCTTGGCTTAAGAAATCTTCTGTTAGCTCCAATTGCACGTCACCTATCTTTTCCCTAAATCCATAAAAATTCAAGGCAAACTCTTGGGAAACTCGAAGATTTAAACCCTTAAATTTTTCAATGAATAAATGCCAACCGCTCCTTTCTAAATCCTCCCTGGCATTATCATATGATAGTAGGGTTTGGGTGCCATTCAGCTCGACCCTTACCACTGGAGCCATGCCGAATGGAAGGGAATCAACGCATAACTCACATGTAGGGTTTGGTAAAAATCCACAGAGCCATAGCCCCGAGCCTCATCAAAACAATTCTATGACAATTCAAACGGTGGGCAGAGGCGTTAATCACAAGGTGTGTGAGCGACTTCGTGAAGCCCGAGACCATGCAGAAGAGTAATGTCATGCTATACTATGTATGCCACCTTGGCATTGGGTACATATTAGGATCAGGGCACTTTGAAAACCACAATACGTGCATTCATAGATTAATTACAAAGGTAAATGCATCGAATAAAAATTGAATAATTCAAAGTTTCATGAATAAAAAATCCATCAATATCAATATAAAAAACCGAATATTAATGAATCGAGGTCTTGTGCTTATGCAACCAAGGCATTCTTAGAACCAAAAGGTTCATAAACAAGGAGGACAACATGTTCATAGCAAAAATATGACAATTCTATAATAAACCACATGAGCAGTTTTCCTTTAATAAAAAATCAAAACAAAAATGTCAATTCCAACCACGAGTTTTCATGCTTACAGTCATGAAAAAAAAATTCGAAATAAGATATGTAAAAAGAGACAAGTGACAAATGTCGTTTAGTCACAATGCTCATGATGAGTAATGAAAATTTAGAGACCCTGTGTAGGCAGCTTACAAACAATAGAAATTATATCATTGCTGCCAATAGGCCCTAAGCACTATTTTTTTTGGCTTTCCATAGTCAAAATGTAAAATAAGTCATCGTTTGATGACATAATGTGTAGTTCTCAAAAATACCTTTCCAACGGGCTATCATGCACCTAAAACGGAGATCGTATGCAAAAGCTTCGAACCCGAGAAGTTGAGGTACCAACTTACCCATCAAGGCCCACATAACTTTTGGCGCTTCATCTCCTAGGGTTAGGTTTTAGGATGTCTATTGTTTTGGAATTCATGAATAATGTTAAAAATGCCTCTGGAGCCTCATTGTAATCATTCTGCTCAGACAAATGCATGTAGAAGCTACATCTCTTCTCAGAGATAACTACCACCATTCAAGCAAGTTGTTTTCAGTTCTGCAGTTTTACAGTTTCAACCTATTTCATTTATTCAATAGAAGTTATTGTTCATCGGATATATGTTGTTGTTATCTGTATCTCTATGTTATTGTATTTATCTTTTTATTCATTTCCTTCTTCTCATAAATCCGGATCAATGGTCTCAAAGTGGTTTGCTCTTCATTTATTTTTCTTTGTGCATATCCTCGACAAGATCTGGGTACAAGAAGTTGGGACTCGAACTAGTCAAGCCTTTACCATATCGGTCATGTTGATCCCGAAAACAACCCATGGGGGATGAAAAGAAAGATGATGGAGCAGGATATCCTTTTAAAATGTTGCTCGAGGAATCCCTTACGTGAAAAAGGAACGAAATTATGGACAAATTTGCACAGATCCTTCGGAGACTGCCCACAAGAGACACATCTTCATCAATCATCCATGCAACCCCCTTCAAGGTACAGGTAAACTTTGATATTCCATTATTTTAAGGACTAATATATGTGGATGTTGTAGATAAATGACCGAATCTGCTTGAAGGGTATTTTTTGGTCCACAATTTTTTCGATAGGGAAAAGATTACTTTTTCACTCCTCAAGGTCGTCCCCCATGTTAGGGACTGGTGGGATACTTACTCTAAGAAAATAACCATAGAGGAATATGCAATATTTATGGTTTCCCCCACATGGGATTCCTTCAGGGATGCCATTAAAGAACAATAATACCCTGTTGGAATCTATGAGGACCAGTACAGAAGATGGACCACCTTGCCTCAGGAAAGGGACCAGACAGTAAGAGATTTCACCAATATTTTCCATAACCTGCACACCAAATTGGGTATCAAATAATCTAAGTGACATATAGTGCTCAAATACCGTGACTATATGCATAGATACATTCAAACAAAAATGGAGTTTTTGGACATCGCATCATTGGGTATGGTTTATATATATGTTGTCAAGATCGAGCATAAATTTAAGCAGAAGAGGCGAGAGTTTGGATCTGTAAAATCCTCACAGCCAAAGCAAGGAAAAGGCGGCCCCAACCCACAAAACAAGGGACAGAGAAAATATGGCCACTCTTAGGAAAACCAGTCCAAGGCACAACACAAGAAGGGTAATGAGAATTCGAAGAAGGACACAGGTAAATGGTGTGAATACCATAAAATACCTTGGCACAACACTGAAGAATGTTTCTCCAAGCAGTCACTGGTGGTCAAGATGAAATCTTCTGAGTTAGAGACATATTTTGACTACGAATTAAATCCAGAAGGAGGGAAGTGGATTATCGATGTTGAACCCAGTGCCACTATCACTACCACCAAAGTCCAGCCAAGAGAACCAGAAGAACTAGAGGAAGGGGAACACCTCTTTCACTCACAGATGTGGGTAAAGGGGGCTCTGCTTCATTTCATTGTCGATAGTGGAAGCCAGAAGAATATGATCTCAACAGAGGTCGTCAAGTGGTTGGAGCTACTGACGACACTGCACCCACAACCCTACACCATCGGCTGGCTTCGCCAAGGAAGATATATTTGTGTCAGCCAACAGTGTCATCTTCCCTACGACATCAAGCCTTTCAAAGTCAAGGTATTGTGTGATATTGCTCCCCTTGAAGTTTGTGATGTTCTTTTAGGACAACCATAGTTGTGGAAGTGACATGTTGTGTATGAGTCTCGACCCCACATTGTTATTATTACTTTGGGTAGAAAATTATACATGATACCAAAGGTAGCACCACCTACCGTTATTTCTTTAATCTTTGCTAAGCAATGTAGTAAGTTCATTTCATAGACCGTGAAGTCTGTCTTCTTTGTGATTCATTCTCACAGTAAGCAGAAGGTTGTTACCACATGCATGGCCTCTACACAGAGCCTCTCTTTGCAACATAAGCAAGTGGACAGGGTCGTGGAAGACTACAGAGACATATTTTCCTCACCCATCGGGTTACCAATGCATTTCCAAGTCAAGCATCCCATTGATCTAACCCCTGGTGCACCTCTGTCTAATGGACTAGTCTATCGTCGCTCGCTGATGGAAAATGATGAAATCAAGTGTCAGATCCAAGAGCTTCTTCAAAGGGGGCACATCAGACCCAAATCCTCCCCTTGTGGATGACCGATTGTACTGGTGCAGAAGAAAGACGGGACCTTGTGGCTCTGCATTGATTACAAAGAATTAAAAAAACCACAGACAGGAAACAGTACCCAATTCCTAGAATTGATGACCTTCTTGACCAAATACAGGTGGAAAAGTTCAACAATATTGACCTAAACTCTAGCTACCACCAGGTTCCTATCGAACCAACTGATGTATGGAAGACAACTTTCAAATCTAAAGAAGGTCTCTTCGAATGGCTGGTCATGCCCTTTGGCTTAACAAATGCCCTAGCCACTTTCATGAGGTTGATGGATGATGTATTGAGACCCTTCACCAACTTTTTTGTGGTGGTATATTTGGATGAAATCCTCATATTCAACCAAACTTGGGAGGATAACATGCAGCATATTCAGTAGGTTTTGAGCACTCTACGACTGTAAATTCTAACCTTGTACAATATCTACTGCAAACTGATATTCAGAAAAGAACAGAAAAGATACAATGGAAAATACAAACATTACACATAGATTTTTCACCTGGAAACCCAAACCGGGAAAACCAACATATATTATATTCATACATTGTGTTACATTGTTTACAATAAAATATACATATAGGAGCCAGCGGCATCCAAAACCCTAACCCAATGATTTGGATTAGTCCAAAACCCTAATTCCTTAACCGGAAATAGAAAACCATCGGCAAAAAACCATGTGCTGAAAACCACCTAATATCATGTGGTCCCGGAAATATGTCGGCCCAAATTTTTTTTTTTTAACATACCCATGCAAAGAATATAACACATACCCAACATTCTCCCACTTGTTGTTTTCTTTGCACACATGGGGTTACAAGGTTACATAGTCAACAATCCAGGGAAACAATGCCCATGGATCCTCTACACCAAGAGAACTTCTCAGTGCTCACATATTTTGTTAATGAATCTGCAACATTCTTCAAAGTGTCCACCTTCATCAGTGATACTTT
>ML776826.1:948877-981918 GCA_009831015.1 Picea engelmannii
CACAGTATTGAAGGCGTTCAAATGCTCTGCCACCGAGTCTCCATCTCTCATCCTCAAGTTATACAGCTTCTTTCTCAGGAATAGTTTATTTACCAGGGACTTAGACTAATACAACTTCCCCAACTTTTCCCATAAATCCTTGGTTGTAGCTTCCTCTGACACATTAAGTAATACTGAATCGAAGAGACACAGTCGAATTGTGCTCTTTGCCTTCTGATCCGTCTTTTTCCAGTCATCTGTAGAAGTTCCTGTAGGTGTCGTACCTGGATCTACCGCGATCCACTGATCTCTGTCCACCAAAAGATCTTCCATCTTGAGATTCCACAACTCAAAGCTTTTCCCATTAAACTTCTCTATCTCCATCTTCGAATTGCTTGCCATTTCTTTTCACTTGAAAAACAATACTGCAGATCTCCCACTGTAACAAGGCTTATCACAGTCCTAAGCCAAACCCTTGACGACAAAGGCATCCCCCTGAAGCCAATAAAGCTATGACACCAAATGTAAATTCTAACCTTGTACAATATCTACTGCAAACTGATATTCAGAAAAGAACATAAAAGATACAATGGCAAATACAAACATTACACAGAGATTTTTCACTTGGAAACCCAAATCGGGAAAACCAACATATATTATATTCATACATTGTGTTACATTGTTTACAATACAATATACATATAGGAGCTAGCGGCATCCAAAAACCTAACCCAATGAACTGGATTAGTCCAAAACCCTAATTCCTTAACTGGAAATAGAAAACCATCGGCAAAAAACCATGTGCCGAAAACCACCTAATATCATGTGGTCCCGGTAATATGTCGTCCCGGAAATATGTCGTCCCAGCGGAAATATCTCGGCCCGAAAAAAAAAAAAATTCGGGGGCGCTGCCCTCGAACCCCCGCGCGGGGGGATCTAACCCCCCTGCCCGCCCGACGCAGACGCTCAGACACTACTACTCGTGCAAATAATATAACACATACCCAACAATGACAACACAAGCTATATGCCAACTTGGAAAAACACTCCTTTGGCATGAACAAGGTCCAATACTTGGGCTACATTGTTGATGAGCATGGGGTACATGTTGATCCAGCTAAGATCCAAGTCATCCATGACTGGTCAGCCCCGACCACACTAACCGAGCTTTGGAGCTTCTTGGGGATTTCCAACTTCTACCAACGGTTCATGTTGGGATTATCCCATATTGCATGGGCCCTCATCTAAGTGACCAAGGGTAGTGGTAGGGAAAAATCCGCATGGGGGAAGGAACAACACGAGCTTTTGATGATCTGAAGCATCACTTTTTCTCAGCTTCAGTACTCTCCTTACCTGATCTACAACAACTGTTCGAGATTGAGATTGATGCATTCGACTATGCTGTAGGTGTAGTTCTCACTTAGCATGGTCATCTGGTAGCATACCATAGTGAGACACTCTTAGATACTATCTGAAAATACCCCACCTATGAAAATGAAATGTATTAAATTGTACAAGCATGTTGTCAATGGAAACATTACATTCTAAGAAAGGAGACAATCATCCACACTGATCACAAGCCTTTGCAGTTCATACAAACAAAAGGGAAGTTGTAGAACGATCGCCATCATAAGTGGTCCACCTACTTGTAGTAGTTCCATCTCAACATCAAGTATAAGACAACGAGCACAAATTGTGTCACTGACTGCCTCATTCGATCTCCCATGGTTGCAATCACCATGATGCTCCATTCCCATGGGCATGAGGCATCTATGTGGCCCCAACTTTATCAACAAGATCCAAACTTTTCCACCACCTATCATCTCTTGGTTATAGGCGCGAATGTCACCGATTTCCACATTCATAACAGACTGTTATACCATTTGGGCCATCTCTGTGTTCCTGCAAGTGAGCATGCAAAGATGATTTGGGAGGCTCACTACAATTCGATGGTATGACATTTTGGCATGGAGAAAATTGTGGTTGTTCTACAAAAACATTTTTATTGGCCAAAACTTTGACATGACGTCAACAAGTATATCATATCTTTCACTTCTTGTGCCATTGCCAAGACAAACATCAATAAGAAAGGATTATACACCCCTCTTCCTACTCTCAAGAGTCCTTGGGAATCCATCTCGATGGATTACATGTATATCCTTCCGTCCACCAAGCAAGGAAATGATTCTGTATTTGTGGTATTTGAACAGTTTTTGAAGATGGCCATTCTCCCAGCCTAGAAGAAAAGCATCAAAACGACAGATACTCCCAAGATATTCTCCGAACAAGTGTGGGTCCATTTTGGGATACCACAGACCATCATCTCCGATCGGGACAACAGGTTCCTCAACACATTTTGGTCGAGTCTCTGGTCACTGTTGGACACCAAGCTCACTAAATCCACTGCTTTCCACCCTCAAACCGATGTCCAAATAGAGGTCGTCAATCGGATGATTGTGCACATATTACACATGTATAACTCTAAGCACCTGTGTACATGGTATGAGAGTCTTCCCCATGTTCAACATAGCTACAAAATGTCTCTCCATAGCTCCACCGACCATAGCCCCTTTCAGGTGGGGCTAGGATTCCAACCCTTGGGTCCCATTGATGTTGCACTACCTCTTGCAACAAAATAGATAGATTCTTCCCATGTTCAGTCTGAGGCCAACAAAGCCACTAGATTCATTGAGCAGATTCAACACATCTGCCAACAGGTCCATGAGATTTTGTAGAAATCCAATGCTAAGTACAAGTAGAGCCATGATCAACACCGGATACCCCACTAGTTTTAGGTGGGAGACAAGGTCTGGTTACATTGTAGAAAGAGCGCCTTGCAGGTCCCCATTAGAATCTCCACGCACTTCGCTATGGGCCTTACACTATCACTAAGGTTGTGGGTAGAATTATTTTAAGCTCAACACTCCACCCTTCATTGGATTGCACCCAATTTTCAATGTGGACCTCGTTCAACCATATTTTCCACCATTATTGGACACCTCAGAGATCACAGAACAGTTGACACCAAAAGAGCTCAACCCTGACTACATGGAAAAGGAATCCACTAATCATATAGTGGACACACAGGTCAAGGGCACTCTCCAGCAGAGGATCCAGTTTTATCAGGTTGTCAATGTTGGATTACTGAGAGGGGGGGTGAATCAGTAATATAGAAATTTAATCATTTTTAACCATAAAATGCAAGTGTTATATCAATGTAGCATTATCATCCAATAGTTGCAGAGTAAATACACAATGAACAAATGAGCAATCATGCACATACACAGTATACAAATGTTTTTACACGGAAACCCAAAGAGGGAGAAAACCACATAATTATTTTTCTTATACGTCTTTAAGAATTACATTCATTGGAAGCACCAAATTCCTTTGTTTTCTAGCTGCAACTGGAAGGAGGATCCAACCCCCTAGTTTCTCAGGCTACAACCTACGGGAATCTCCAACTCCCCAATTCTCTGGCTACAACTAGAAGGAGGCTACAACCCCCTATGTTCTCAGGCTACAACCGGAAGGTGGATACAACCACCTTTCCTTGCCCCATCCAACCACCCTGAAATATAAGTAGAATGATGGAACCACTGTCACACTATCACTGTGAAATATACTGTTGTAAACCTGTACCAATCAACCTACACCAAACAACTTGTAACAACCTGTACCAAACAACGTGTAATAAACGTGTACCATAAACAAGTGCATCAACCATCAACCAACCTGTACCTCAACCTGTACTATCAACGAGTGCATCAACCATGCACCAAATATGTACTAATAATGCATGAAATACACATAAACTACGAGTCATCAAGATGTACCAACATCATCAACTATACACCTCATGTATGTGCCAACTCATCAACTACTTGTCTCAACCATGTACCAAACATGTACCTCAACCAAAATCCCTCATCAATTTCATCATCCAAATCTGATTTGTAAATCTGTAATATACCTAGTGTATATGATCACATACCTGCAAACTTTGCTTAACTTTAACAACAAGTGACTAGCATTTTCATCAAACTTTACTTTAGTCTCACATGACTAATTTTGGATTAGTCAACAACCCTAACTTGAAATAATAATAGCTATGTAACTATAATGAATGAAGATCTGAAAATAGTACACAATGTTATTCAGTGTCTTTTATGCAATTTCTCCATGTTTCACTACTTGGAACCTCTCTGAAAAGGAGTTATAGAAAAAATGGCATACATTGTTTAATTTTGTCTTATTATGGAGAGAAAACATGTAGAGTGTGTCCCTCATAGAATATTTTTTGTATGAATCTAAAAATGGTACACGGAATACTAAATATAGTAATCTAACCAATACATTTTGTCTTACTAAATTTGGATCTGTTATGAAGAAGTTACGACGTTTTTACCCGAAACACATGTTTTAGACTAGTTTCAGGACTAGCCACAAACCCTATTTTCCACAGAGTGTAAATTCAAAAATACAATGACCCACAAGCTGAAATTTTTATCACAGCTACTTGGATATGTTTCCTCAATGACCTCCATCTTTCGTGGTTTGAATCATTCTAGAAGAATTTTTTTTTCGAAATGGTGAGATGACCTGTAAATAACATACCTTAGAAAGCATGTAAATAACATACCTTAGAAAACATCATCAAAAGAATTTATCCTCCCTTGAATTTCGGCCTTATTTACTTCATATTCCCTCTAAAATTCACCTTAGATATCCTTTGGTTACCTCAGTCACTTATAGATATTCAATATTTTCAAGTGTCTTTAAATGAGAGACCCTTGCCTCTTATTTATACTTTTATGTAGCTTCCTCAAGGGGTTACCTTCTAACCATCTTAAACCACTTTCCTTATTTTAGGGATAACCCACTTCTAACCACTTGTCCACTTAGTAATTTATCCATTAACTTTATTATTTAAATCATTTCTTTTGTATCCACTTTGACTTATAGTACACTCATCACTTCACTTCTTCTTCAACGGGTTACCTTCTAACCATCTTAAACCACTTTCCTTATTTTAGGACTAACCCACTTGTCCACTTAGAAATTTCTCCATTAAATTTATTATTTAAATAATTTCTTTTGTATCCACTTTGACTTATAGTACACTCATCACTTCACTTTATTAGTTAAATAATTTCTTCTTTGCAACCACTTTGACTACTTTGACCTTTTGGGGTTTCTAGATGACTCATGAGGGTTCTCCAACTTCACATGGCCATAACTCTCTAACAGTGAGGAGTTATGTGACGTTCCACATAACACCGAAAATGGAATGACATGTACTATCCATCTAGAATAGTGTTACCTTAAAATATATTAAAACTCATACCATTATACATCAAACAAAATTGGGTCCATTACCCAAACCTTTGTGCTACCAGAATTCGCTATCAAACTTTCTTTAAGGGTTGACATCAATGACAACCAACCCAAATAATCAACAATCTCCCTCTTTGGAATTTATGGAAACACTTTGATGTAATAATGAATTCATATCACTCATGCTCCCCTTATGACCATCGCTCCCCCTGAAACCATTCCTATGTGATCTTTCTTCAAGCATTTACCTTTGCATCTGATAAATATCTCCCCCTTTGTCATCAATGGAAAAGGTATCTTTCCATCTGGGGTTTCTCCCCCTAACTGAACTCTTCCTGAAACTGATCTCCCAACCTGAAATGTCCTCTTTATGGTGCTTCCTCGTGTAAATCTAAGACATATAATATAAGCATTCAAAAACATTCATTTTGGAGTAGAAATTACTCCGAGTCTTTGGCGAAGATACTCAAAAGCTTCCCTTGGAAGCAGTTTTGTAAAGATGTCTGCCACTTGTTCTTTTGTGCCCACATATTCAACTCTGATGTTCTCCTCTACTACCTGTTCCTGTGGAAAGTGATACTTTATTGGAATGTGCTTCATCTTGGAGTGCATCACCGGGTTCTTTGAGATACTGATGGCGCTTGTATTATCACAATAGATTGGAATGGACTCATCATACTCAACATGTATATATTTCAAAGTTTGTTTCATCCATTCAACCTGTGTACAACATCTTGTTGTTGCAATGTACTCTTCTTCAGTTGTATATAAAGATACTGATGATTGTTTCTTTCTTATCCAAGATACTAAGCACTCACCCAAGTAAAAAGTTGCTCCACTGGTACTTCACTGGTCATCAATACAACCTGCCCAATCTGCATCTATGTAGGCAATAAGTGATAAATCCTTTCCTTTTGGATACCATAATCCAAACTCTTTTGTTCCTTTGAGATATTTGAAAATCCTCTTCACTGCTAAGACATGCGATTCCTTTGGTGCTGCTTGAAATCATGCCACCTATCCAACTGCATGCATTACATCTGGTTTGGATGTTGTCACATATAACAAGCTACCAATCATTGAACTGTATTTCCTATGGTCTATAGACTTGAATCATCATCTTTGCTTAACTTGCAACTGGTTTGCATAAGAGTGGTAACTGGTTTGCAATCTTCCATTCCGAACCTCTTTAGCATTTCTCTGATATACTTAGTTTGAGAGATAAAAATTCCTTGGTTGCTTTAACATATCTGAAGACCCAGAAAGAAGGATAGTTCTCCGAGTAATGACATTTCAAATTCATTCTGCATATCCTTTGCAAATTTCTTACTTAACCTGTCATCAATAATTCCAAAAATAATATCATCAACATAAACTTCAATTAATAAAACACCATCTTGAGTTACCTTGATGTAGAGGTTGTTGTTTGCACTTCCTTTTCTGAACCCTGCCTATTGTAGATATTTATCCAGTCTAAAGTACCATGCTCTAGGAGCTTTTTTTAGACCATACAAGGCCTTCCTCAATTTACACACATAATCTGCATTCTCTAACAACTGAAATCCTTTCGATTGTTCAATGTATACTTATTCTTCAAGTTTCCCATTCAGAAAAGTTGATTTCACGTCCATCTGATACACTTTAATATTCTTGGAGCATGCATAAGATAAGAGAAATCAGATTGCTTCCATTCTAGCAACTGGGGAAAATGTCTCTTCAAAGTCAATTCCTTCGTCCTGTGCGTATCCTTTACATACCAATCTAGCTTTGTTCCTTGTAACATGTCCATCTTCATTCAATTTATTTTTGAAAACCCACTTTGTGCCAATCACATTCTTATTCTTTGGGCTTGGAACTAATTCCCAAGTGCCATTCTTCTCTATTTTATCAAATTATTCATCCATGGCCTTATTCCAAAACTCATCCTTGCTAGCCTCTTCAAAACTTTTTGGTTCAATCGTAGATAAGAGTGCTAGGTGCATTTATTTTGGTGAACAGATTCTTCTTCTAGTCTCAACTTCTGCATCTTTGTTTCTGATAATCTGAGCTGGAGGATGATTCTTCTGTACTCATTTGTTAGGTGTCTTTGGAGGCACTTGCTAGAATTTCTCTTCTACTTCTGTCTTATCTTCTTCATATTCCTCTTCTACTTCTTCTTCATCTTTTGCTTCTTCTTCGTAAATTTGTTCCATTGACTCATTTTCTTCTTTTTTTAATTCTCATCCACCTATTTCATTTATTGTTACATTGATGCTTTCCACAACTTTATTCAGCCTCATATTGTCACACTTGTATGCTTTCCTTGTAATTGAGTAACCAATAAGTACTCCTTTGTCCACACAAGAGTTAAACTTTCCCATTCTGCCATCTTCTCTTTTGATGTAGTGTTTGCTTCCAAATACTCTGAAGTGATTTACATTTGTTGGTTTTCCTTTCCATAGCTTGTAGGGAGTTTTTCCATTGTTGTTTCTGAGAATTAATCTGTTTTGAATGTGAATTGTTGTATGCACTGCATGTGTCCAAAAAATATCTGTCCATTTGGAATCCCTTAGCATTGTTAGAGCCATTTCTTGTGTAATTAACATCCATAATGTTCCTTTGTCTCTGAACCACTCTCTGAACCAATCTATGAATCCATTCTCTTGTCCACTTTCATATATCTATCCAAACCTGCTAAGTGTTCTTACAAATCCATCTATGTCCATACTGTCCAATACTCTACTGCACAACTGTCCATAATGTTGACCCATTTATTACTATGTTGTCATGAAGTATTCACTACTACAATTATCAAACTGTACTTCTGCTAACTGACTGTTATGGATCTGTCTACTCAAACTCTGCAAGCTACTCAAAGGATGGTTCTTTGGTTTGTCATAGGTATCGCATAGACTCCCCCTGTCTAATATCCATGTTACTTGGGAGTCTCTAAGAAGGATGGTTCAGAACAATTCCTGCTTTGATGTGTATTCATCATCATCTTCATTGGTATATTCATCATCTCTCTAAGATATTACTTCTTTCTTTCTATCTGTGGATTCATATTTCACTACAATTCCTGAAAGTACAATCTCTTGAACCTATTCCTTACTTACATGTCCTTTTCTTTCAGTTATTTTCCAAACCTTAATGTATCTGGCATCTTTCTTTTTCTTTGTAGAATTTTCTTCATCTCGTTTTATTTCCAATCTTGCGATCTCTGGGACCTGGCCTTTGTTCACCTGTTCTTCGTGTTTTCTTATTCATACTTTCTTATATCCGATATCAGTGCTCTCTTTCATGGAAGTATCGATCATGCTACTACAATCACTAGCTATGTGTCCATATTTATGACATTTGTAACATTCAATGTTACGTGGGGCCTGTTGAAACACATATATTTTTTCAAATACTCCACATCAAAGCTTTTGAAGCTGCCTGTTTTCTAAACAACTAAATGCTAATGATAAACCTCAAATATTGGATTTCGGGATTTCACAGATCTAACGGTCCAACATGTCAAAGCTCTCAATGTCCTGACATGCGAAATAGCGAAGTTGGGTTAAGTTTAATCATGATCATCAAATCATTAAGCAATAATTATCACTAGTTTAATACATCATGTTCTCACGATTCAGGAGTCATGCCTCGATCGAATTTTGAATCTCCCGATGTGCGAAGTTGCGAAAGCAACTTAAGGTAAATTAGGTTAATTACAAGACTAACAATAATTAACGATAATTAATTGTTATTGTGATTTCGCGATTCAACAGTTTTGCCTGGAAAAGCAACTTGTAACCCCGATACTCGATGTCGTGAAATTTCCAGACTAATCACGATTAATTAAAAACTTAAGTCTGATTAAAGTTAATTAACCAAATCACAATTTCACAAATTTGGGGTTCATAGCCCGAGACTAAGATTAAAATATCCCGAGACTACGAATTCTGAAAAAAGATTAAGAACTAATCACAATTAATTAAAGAATTAAGCTGGATTAATTGATATGTTAAACAACCTTTTACCTTGTAAAACTCACGGGCGAAAATTGAAACTCTTTGATTCTCCCAAGTGACGAAATATCAAGCATTTATGGCATTTATGAACATAGTAGAGAAATGATTGGAAATTAGATCTTACTTTATCTCCAAATCTTTCTATTAAAAGAATTAAACACTGTGTCAACAAGGGCCAATGCAGACTAAAGTGCCTAATGTGAAAAGTTTTCAGTCATTTAATTGAACTTCATTCTAGTTTTCACAGAGCCAGTTTAGTGAAGATAACCATTGTTTGTATTTTCATCCTCGGTGATAGGAAATATAATTTCAAGAGTCTGTATCATGGATCCACGAAAAATGCCCAAAATAACTGTTGAAAGTTCAGGCCAGAGTTCAGAGTTCATATATTCTTTCTAATACCTCACCTAGAAACATTGACACAATCAAAACATGGATGCATGTTTTCAACATCTTGCAATATGAGCTGATAAACTGCCCAGACGGCTCGAGCGACAACGAGAAGGATGACTTGTATATCAAATACAAAGTGGTTTCTCAGTCGGAGATGCACAAGGTAGCAACGAGGTCACGACTCTTGCCCTATTTTGACATGGTTGGATGGGCATTAGATCACGTAGATGTCCCAACTAGAACAATATTCAATTCCCAGAAGGTAGCCGTTGGGTCATTTCGGTCGGAGCATCTACAGGTGATGTACAAGCTCTCTCCCACATCGAACTACATTTACAATGCTGAATTTTTAGAGGGTTTCAAAGAGAAAGAATGTGAGAAATTTGGAAAAATATTATCCGAGCTGATCAAGGATTGGTACTCATGACCTGAAAAGTTTAGAGTGGAAACTCATGGTATATATGCAATCTCTTCGTTGCAGCCACAATTTATGTATATAGCAATGATTGTGTGCATACTTTATGGGAGAGAGAATACTGCACATTTTCTGCTCCCATGGGTACCACTCATCCACATAGTAGCAGAGGGTTACTCTTTCGACTGGGATAAAATTTTGTGTCGAACAATTTGGCTAGTCAAAGTACAGAGTATCAGACACAAAAGGCGAAGGGGAAAGAAGCCTCATTTTTCATGTCTTCTTACATTATGGACGCCATTTACTTCATGATGCCTTTTCCACTAATGAGATGGAGTTGGACTCCAAATAATGCAGATCCTATTCACGTGTACCACTCAAAACTATGGGAAGATAAGGACAAATACTTCATCTATGAGATTTTCAACTAGGTAATGGTACCAATGCATGTCACAATCTTCGGCCACCCACCCTCTAGAGTTTCAGATAAAATCGTGGCTAATATAAGCAACATGGAAGATTGGTATATTGAAGAACGATTCTCATATATTAGAGTTTTTGGCTGTTCCGTTCCCCCATATGCCCTACTGCTATTCTTACCAGACAAGATAGTATGTCACGAAATCGCCAAGCAAACTGTGCTTGGTGGGATCAACAAAGAAATCAAAGGAGTTCAGAAAAAGGTATGGCCATCTTTTACCATACACATTGGTACATATTATTTATTAGATTTCAGCCATGCCAAAGTGGAGCCCACGACCTTAGAGGAAATGAAACTAGTAGACATTGAATTTAATAAACACAACCCTAACAAGGTCACAGGTAACCACATGGCAAGTTGTGGTCTAAAAATATATGACCACGAAGACTCTCCTTATGATGATATTTTCCGAAGGGCGAGATCCTACTCAGAATTTTTAAGTCAGGTTCAAGCTCTGCTGCCTAAAGGGATGATCGAGTTTTACAAATTTCAGGAGCACCGGAAAAGGGGCCTCCTTAAATTTTTACAGGGAGAAGTCTCAACATCCCCAGATGTACAACACGTAGAAACCAAAAGTTTAAAAGCTACAAGCCCTAGAAAAAAGAGACTCAGGGAAAAGCAAAGGAAATTGAGACCTCGAATCAGGAAACTGAGGTCCAAAAACAAGAAGAAATATCCCCAGAGGTGGATATATCAGATAAGCAGGTCAAAAATCAAGAAGAGGTACCCTCGAAAGGGGTAAGAGACACATCATTTCTCACATAAAATAAACTAGACACAGATGCTACTATGAATCAATCATTCTCATAAATCGACAGTCCCATTCCATCCATCACACCCTTACAATCTACTAGGGTGAAACCCGATACAGGAATGATATTCAAAGAAGATTTAACACCTATCTCTGTAGAAGAATTACCTTCTAGCGATTTCGTTTTCAGCAAGAAAAGGAAATCCATGGTGAAGAGATAAACATACCAAAGGGCGGGTGAGGTAGCTAAAAAGTACAGAGTATTAACTGATGGAGAAGCCTTAGAGGAGGTGGAATTCTCAGATGAGATAGAAAGGACATTGGGGGCTTATGCAACAACCAACCAATATTTAGTTGGAACCTTGAAAGAAAGGTTGAAATAAAAATATATGTTGATTAGAAAATTATAGAATTAGATAGCAGCTGTAGAGACGAATGCCAGGAATGAGGCATACAAAGATCTGGAACAAGCCAGAGAAGCCGACCAACAACAAATCGAACAACTCAAATCCAATATTGAGAAAATGCACCAGTCGGCTCAAATGAGCCAAACACAGGTACATCAACAAGAAGAGTTAATAAAACAGCTGCAATCTAAATTAAATTCTACTGAAATCCAGGTCATAGATATAACGATATTCCGAAAACAAGCCATGGAAATACGAAAGAATATAGAAGCAGCTCAACAGAGTCTACTTACTAAAGTAGAAATCATTCAGAACCATTTTCAGTTGATGGATCAAGCGTTAAATAAAATCACCTTAAGAGAAAGAGAAGCTAAGGTGGCTCGGGGTACTTTCTAGGAGGATATTATATCGACGACAAAGGAGGAAGTGAGCATTGCTTCCAGATTATCCATTCGAGAGAAAACTAGAGGTAACATCCTACTAAAGGAATGGGAGCACAATATAGCAGAAAACAAAAAAATGGCTAAAGAGGTGAGATATTCTTGTGAAGAAACATTTGGTTTACTAAATAAAATTTTGTTAGATCTTGATAAAGAAAGTAGTTCTGGAACGTTGGGTAAAATCAATATAGTCAAACATCTTCTAGATATTAAATAAAATGTGGAAAGAGACCAAGTTGAAATATCTCAGATAACACAGGTTGATATTACTCAGGTAGATATATAATTAATAAATCCAAATCTACAACTATTGTCTATCATCATAGAAGATAGACAAATAGGAGAAAGATTGCCACAGCTGGAAAAAAAGTGTTACATGTTCAAAGCAAATGACCAAATGGAGCCTTCCAATTTGATAACACAACTGGTAGAAAGGTGTATCGAATGTATTGAACAAGGGAAGGGGAACACTTCTGGAGTCCAGTAATAGTCGCACGTACTACCTAATTTTGGAGCTAGGAGACAAAGAAGGGGAAACGTCCTCCCAACATAAGAGATGACAAGGGATAAAGAAGTGAAGTGTTTCACCTTCTCATCTGTAATCCAAATTTTTAGAATGATAGAATTGAAAACGTTCAAATCTTGTATAAGTATACATTTTGAGAAAGGGGCAAGGGATGCTTTTTTCCGATTGTAAAGGACAAGACTCTCTTTATTGAGAATTAATACAAATGCAGGCCATAGATTCTACATCCCATCTATTCTGAGTTATGTGTTCTTTTGTCATTCCATATTCCAACATACTTTCTTATATTTTTCTTTGATGAATGAAAATCACAATTTAGTACAACATCTACTGTGGTTATATTTCATTGAGTAATCTAATAACAAACATATTTTCCTCTCTATTCACTATTAGTTAATACAAGACCTTCATGTTAATTAGATACTATATTTTATACTTCATTGAAGGTTACATCATTCACTTTTTTTCTGTTACAAAGTAAGATTCTTCAACAATTGATGCCTTTCTTTGATTAACATCTTTATGTTTTTCTTCGATTCATTCGATATTTCAAATTTAACTCAGTTGCGAGAAACAACCTCTGAGTTGTTATAATATTAATTTGTTTTAAATAACTTTATCTTGTTATTTAGGTGGTGAAAGACAAACCTTAAAAACCTTTTCCCCATTTCCTGATGCCTGACATTATGCTTTAAGCCTTGGTATAAACTCAGGAACAACAGGGCCATATAGACATTTCTTGCTTGAACATTTCTTTTATAATCCTTGCAATATATAACCTTATGTCCAATGACCATAAAATAAATTTGCATACCTGGGAGTGAATGATGTTCTTTATGGTGTAGTCCTTCTGAATTTCTGCCTTGACTGATCATGATCATGATTTAAGCTTCTTTGTGGATTGAACATGGATGGTATTCTTGAAGATGTACCCTTATTAGTTTTCTTAGATTCTTGTTGACCATGATTCCTTCCTTTGAGTATTTCTGCATAAATCTTGATCTTTTCTTCATTCTTATTTTCTAGCAACCTAGAGTGCTTCTCTTCATTCTCTACAACTGAAACTGATACAGATGTTTCTGCCTCTTCAACGTTCTTTTTGAACTTCAAGATTTTAATTATGAATGTGACAACTTCTTCTTCAAGTGTCTCAATCTTCTCTTCTTTCTTTAATATCTGCGTCGACTTCATGACTTCTTTTGTTCTCTTGGCTTCTTCAAGCTAAATTTTTAATGTGATTATTTCTTCTTCAAGTAATTTCTCTTCTTGACCAAAAAATGACTCAAGATGGTTTAGATCGTTAGTTCTTTCCTTGAGATGATATGTCAATATCTTCTCTCTCATTTATGATTCTTCCTTATGTGTTGCTATGTTGGCTTCAAAATACTCTTTTTATCTTTAAGATTCTCTTCGATCTTTTTGTATTCTTCTAGCTGAGTTCTTAAGTTCTTGATGACCTATTGGGCTTCTTAAAAAATGTGAGCACTTTCCTTTTGTTTCATCAATTCCTTCTTGAGTGACTTGTTTTCTTCTCTTTCTTTTATTAGTTCATCTAAATCACTGACCAATTCTTCTTCATAATTGTCTTCCTTTTCAATTAGTTTTTCTGTCTCATGGAATTCTATTTCAATATGTTCGGCTTTTTCACAATTAAATAAAAACAACATACCTCTGTTGATTGTGTACTCTTCATCTTATGAATCTGTTTGACATGGTGAACATATTTCTTCTTGATCTGTACATGCATCTTCTTTGGCATTTTCTGAATCTACGATGGGTGAAGAATATATATCATGTAAATTATCCGAAATTTCTTTGGCGGATGAAAATTTACCAACATTTTCTCTTACCGGATCAGGTAATCCTTCCTAGATGAAATCCATTGTTATTTTGTTATTATTCTTCAATTCCTTCTTGGCTGCAGTATTTTCCCTTTTTGAACTATCATATCCTATAACGACCGATAACCAAATATAATACCCATGTGCCTGTAAAAATACTTTCGTCCTTCCGCTCCGCATCTCATACTTTAAACCATTCTGACCATTGAACAATGGTACTCCATTCTCAGAATAATCCATGTTCTCCTTCCAGTGGTTAAACTGTTTCCTGAAGGAACTTGCTTTAATACCAATTGTTGGATTACGGAGAGGGGGGTGAATAAGTAATAGAGAAATTTAATCATTTTTAACCTTAAAATGCAAGTGTTATATCAATGTAGCATTATTATCCAATAGTTGCAGAGTAAATACACAATGAACAAATGATCAATCATACACATACACAATACACCAATTTTTTTTACGTGGAAACCCAAAGTGGGAGAAAACTACATAATGTTTTTTTCTTATATGTCTTTAATAATGACAGTCATTGGAAGCACCAACTTCCTTTGTTTTCTAGCTACAATTGGAAGGAGGCTCCAACCCCCTAGTTTCTCAGGCTACAACCTGAGGGAAGCTCTAAATCCCCAATTCTTTGGCTACAACCAGAAGGAAGCTACAACCTAAGGGAATCTCCAACTCCCCAATTCTCTGGCTATAATCAAAAGGAGGATACAACTCGAGGGAAGTTCCAACTCCCCAATTCTCTGGATACAACCATAAGGATTCTACAACCCCCTATGTTCTCTGGATATAATCGGAAGGTGGATATAACCACCTATACTAGCCCTATCCAACCACCCTGAAATATAAGTAGAGTGATGGAACCACTATCACACTATCACTATGAGATATACTGTTGTAAACCTGTACCAATCAACCTACACCAAACAACCTATACCAAACAACCTGTAATCAACCTGTACCATAAACAAGTGAATCAACCATGCACCAAACTGTACCTCAACCGGTACCATCAATGAGTGCATCAACCATGCACCAAATATGTATCAATCATGCATCAAATACACATAAACTATGACTCATCAAGATGTACCAACAACATCAACTATACACCTCATGTATGTTCCAACTCATCAACTACTTGTCTCAACCGTGTACCCAACATGTAACGTCCCCGACCACCTAGGCCGAGCCCCGATACATGCGAGAACACTTTTATTCTCTCCGCGGAACATACTGTAACATACCCAACATCCAACTGAGCTATGCCACATAAATGTTTTGAGCTGCATGCAATTAAAATATATACACACAGAACTCTTGCAAAACTTTATATATAAAATGTAAACAAACAAACACATTTTGTAAATTCATGTATTCATACTGAAATAAAAGTAAACATACACATGCAACATATAAATGAAATACCCATAACTATAAATACAATTATAAACCACACAGGAATAAACCCATAAAACAAAACACGTAAATAATAATGCAACATGTAAATTATCACACAATTGACACTTATCTTGGTAATAAAGTCACCAAATGCATGGAGACCTTCCACGAACCTCCTATCCTTAGACCACACTGCTCATCACTCTCAACAGTGGGTCACCCCCAAGTTGGGACTAAACTCTACCCGAGTAAATGGATTCCTAACCAGGCTAATGGCTCAAAGATAATGGGAAAGACTCCGTCACATGTGCCAAATCAAACTAACAACCTACAGTCCCTCATTCCCCACATGCCTGCCCCACCCAGGAAATGTGCCCCTTCTCTGCTCAACAGTCCTTCGGCTGCCCCACTTCCTTTCTGGGCTTCAACAATAGGCTGGACAGAAAGTCGCAGAGCATTGTAGCTGTAGTTTATCACCTTCAGGAAATAAATTCCAACAATTCTCTCACCCAGAGAGAAATTGCTCACGGGCCTGACAACCCACCTCTTCAATATCCCATGGGCTTGAAAACCCGCTTCTTCAGTCCATATCCCTAGCTAACCATCTACATAAACAGGTATGGTTATGGATACATGCTTAGGTATAGTCATGAAGGTACGAAGGATATCTCAATGGATGTGTGAATGCTCATGGATGATTGACTGGATGACTCAATGATGGAGAGAATGATCGAAAGAATAATAGCCAAATGAACTAAATCCCAACCATATGTATGGATGTCCCCAACTTGACACTTGTCATGTTGGGAGCTACTTTGGCCCACTTGTCCCCAACTTTAGAACTTAGGATAAAACAATTATCCATACTTTATACTTTAAGAAATATTAATATAATATTCTTTTTTGGCTTAAGCTCCCCAGCTTAGCCCCTTTTCCTTAACTTTTATCCCCTACCCTTTCCCTAACTAGTGGATTTTAGTCCCCCATACTCTTTTATCATGGTTGGTCTGCGTGCAACAGTGTATTTTACATTAATTATGAGATATATACAAAAATAGGCTCACTGGCCTTTAACATTTAGGCTCTCTGGCCTAATCAAAACACAAGCATCATAGCTTATAATAATTGGCTCACCAGCCTAAAACACATCGTATACATAAAGGCTCCCCGGACTCAAAATCCCTCACACTTAAGTTGTTGCGTGCGGTATCCAAGAATGTGCACCCTTCATCATTTTACTGCGTAGTACATGCGCACATTATGCCATGAAATGTGCATACAAAATGATATCAAACAACTCACCAGCTTAAGTATATTTGCATTTACATTTACAATTGGGTTCGGCCTAGGGATATTACAATCCCCTCCCCTTATTTATGCACTGTCCTCAATGCATCATGTACACATATACAACAAAATTTCAAAAATCCTCAAAAATATGTAGGTATTCTGCCCACATTGCATCCTCATGCTACCAAGTAGCGTCCTCAGGACCGTACCAGATCCATTGGACCTTTACAAGCTCTATGGATCGATTCCATAGATGTTTGATTTTTTGGTCCAGAATGCGTACCGGATGCACTTGGAAAGTGCCTTCTTTCTCCACCTGAATCACATTCCAATCAATAACATGATTAGCATCAGGTATATATTTCTTGAGAAATGATACATGGAATCCATTATGTACAGACATATATGCAGGCAATACAATCATATAAGCTACTTGACCAATCCTCTCTAGCATTTCAAATGGCCCACAATAGTGAGCTACCAACTTTGAACAATTTCTCAACTTCAGGGAACTTCTGTTGGCTTTCACTTTCAAGAATACATGGTCTCCCACTTTAAATTCCATGTGAGTTCTACCCTTATCAACATAGCTTTTCTGCATGTCTTGGTCATCCTTTAAATTTAATTTTATTTTCAATATTTGCTCCTCCATTTCCTTGAGTAAATCTGGCACAACCACTGCTCTATCTACTGGGTTATCCCAGCTTACTGATGCGTTGCACTTTCTACCATAAAGTGCCTCAAATGGGCTCATCTTTAGAGATGCTTGGTACCCATTGTTATAAGAAAACTCTACCAAATGTAGGTAGTCTTCCCATTTTGATGGTTTATCCATCAGATACATCCTCAACATATCCTCAATCACTTGATTCACCCTCTCTTTTTTTCCATCTGATTCTGGATGATAAGTTGTACTAAAATTCAAATTTGTTCCAAATCCATTAAATAATCCTTTCCAAAATTTTGAGGTAAATTTTAGATCTCTTTCGAACACAATTGTCTTGGGTATGCCATGTAATCTAGCAATTTCTCTCATATAAATATCAACAATGTTGGTTACCTTTTGAGTGAGCTTAACTGGAATAAAATGAGTAGCCTTAGTAAGCTTATACACCACTACCATGATAGAATCATGTTGCTTGTTTTTCCTTGGTAGTTTGGTGATGAAATCCATTGTTACAACTTCCCATTTCCACTCAGGAATGGGTAATGGCTATAGCAAACCAGCTGGGTGTCTATTCTCATCTTTTACTTTTTGACATTCCAAACATTTGTCAATGAAATCAACAACTTCTTTCTTCATTCTCGACCAATAATATTGGCTTTTGATAGCTGCAATAGTTTTATGATAACTTGGGTGCCCAACATAAGGTACATTATTCATTTCTCTCAATATCATATTTTTCAATTCCTAGGAATTTGGTAAATAAATTATACCCCTGTACATGAGAATTTCATCATTATCTAGCTTGTATTCTTCAATTTTCTGCTGCAATTTACCTTGCTGTAATTTTGCCACTAATTCCTTGTATTGCAAATCTAAATTTGCAGCCTCCAAAATTCTTTGCTTCAAACATGATTGGTACATGCTAATGGTTGTAGCATGCAATTCATGCACTCTTATGTTGAGTGCATCAACCACTTTGTGCTCTTTCCCCTTGATATGTTTTATATCAAAGTCATATTCACTTAGAAATTCTAACCATCTGCTTTGCCTAACATTTAGAGTTGGTTGATCAAAGAAATATTTCAGACCATTATGGCCTGTCCTCAGTTCAAACCTTTTCCCCATGAGGTAGTGTCTCCATTTCCTTAAGGCATGCACTATCACTACCAACTCCAAATCATGACTGGCATAGTGTCTTTCATGCTCCTTCAACTTCCTTGATTCATAACATATAACAAACCCATTTTGAATGAGGACTCCACCAAGTGCTTATTTACATGAATATGTGCATACAATGAAGTCTTCATTTGAGTCTGCAATCCTTAGTATTGGAGCACTTGTTAATAATTGCTTCAATTGTTGGAAACTCTTTTCACAATCCAATGTCCACTGAAACTTCACACCATTCTTTTGTAAGGAAGTGATTGGGTGTGCAATCTTTGAGAATCCTTCAATAAATATCCTATAGTAGCCTGCAAGGCCCATGAATGATCTGACCTCTGTCACATTCTTTAGTGCTGACCATTCTCTAATGGCTTCTATCTTCTCAGGATCCATTGCTATCCCATCCTATGAAATGATATGCCCCAAATAATGAATTTTCTTCTAATAAAATGAGCACTTTCTCAATTTGAAATACAATTGATGCTCCCTTAATACTTGCAACACCATCCTCAAATGATGCTCATTCTCTTCTTCTAACTTGGAATATACAAGGATTCCATCCAAAAATATAATGACAAACTTGTCTAAATATTCTTAGAAAACACCATTCATTAAGCACATGAAAACAACTGGTGCATTTGACAACCCAAATGGCACCACTGTGAACTCATAATGACCATACCTTGTCCTGAAGGCGGTCTTGTTGATATATTCCTCCTTAATCCTTACCTGATGGTATCCTGAGCTGAAATCTATCTTCCAAAATATCTTGGCATCCTTCAATTGATCAAAAAGATCATCAATCCTTGGCAAAGGATACTTGTTCTTTATAGTCACTTTATTCAACTGTCTGAAATCAATGCAAAATCTTAATTTCCCATCTTTCTTCTTCACGAACAATACTGGGGCACCCCAAGGTGACACACTTGAGTGTATATACCCTTTCTTCAAAACTTATTCAAGCTGCATTTGCAACTCCTTCATCTCTAGTGTACTCATTCTATAAGGAGTCTTTGACACTGGAGCTGCTCCAGGCATTAAATTTATAGAGAAATCAATATCTCTCTTTGGGGGTAGTCCTGGTACCTCCTTGAACACATCTTCAAAATCTTCCAAGACTGCATGATCTTCCAAATTTGGCACCTTATCTTTAGGTGTCTCTTCCATATGAGATGCAAATATTTGACACTCTTTTTTGTAACATTTCTTCAGTTGCAATGCTGAAATTTCTCTTAGGGTTACTTCCTTGGGAATTCCCTGCACTTTCCTTAGGTTCCCTTCCTCATCCAAGCAAGTAAATGCGTTATTATGACAATCCAGCATAGCATGATGCTGGTCCAACCAATCCATCCCAATTAGACAATCACATGAACCTAAAGGAAAGATGTTCAAATCTTCCTTGGTGTTCAGTCCATTCATGTCCATAAGACATGACTTAACCATCTCATTAACTTTTCTTTTGGCTTTGGTAGCCAACTGCACCAACCAAGATTTTCCATGCTTGCATCTTGGAAAATGCAAACTTTCCACCATCTTAGGATCTATATAACTATGACTAGCTCCTGAATCAATTAAAATAGCAATGGTTTGGTTGTTGATCATACCTTCCACTTCAATCATATGTAACTAATACTTCGCTTTCTTGTTGTCTAGGGCTGCATAGATCCTTGGTACATTTCTTCCTATGTCCTCCACCATTTCAACTTGTTGTACATTGTGAACAATCCTTGCTTTTTCACCTCTGTGAGGAAAATATCTGAACATATGATATCCTTTACAACCCCAACATTGAATAGGTGGCTGCCTTGGTCTTTGACCCCCTACCTCAATCGTTCTAGGCTCTATAGAGGTTGGTTGTCTCTGAGGATTATTTCTAAAGAATGGTGACTTATTTCCTTTCTTCCTTTGATCCATCTTGAACTTCTTTTTGTCTTCCCAAGATTTTTGGAAAGTTGGCCTTGCTTTTTGTTGATCATATAGGCATTTAGCTCGCCTTATGGTCTCCTCCAATGCCTTGGGATCATCATATTGTATTTTTTCACTAATGAATGATAGCAATCCACTCAAATACCTATGAATATTAATTGTCTCATCCTTGATGAAAGAGACATACTTCAATAGTTCTAAAAACCTTCTCTCATATTCATCTACTATCATACTCCCAAGATTGAGTTCAAAGAACTCTTTCATTTTCTTGTCATAGTATCTCTTAGTCAAGTATTTCTTCTCAAAATAATTTTTGAATTCCCTCCAAGTAACACTTTTCTCTTTAATGTGTTGCATCTACACAAGCTGACCCCACCACATGGATTCCTTTCCCTTGAGTTGATAGATGGGAATTCTACCTTCTGCATGAGAAGAACAATTATGTAATTGAAAATACTTTCTCATGCTCAACAACCATGTATCTGCATCTTCATCCTTTTTGTGCTCACCATCAAATGTAGGAGGTTTTATTTTTTCCATTTCTCCTCGTATCTCATCCACCCCAGAACCCTTACGATTCCTAATAGGGGATGGATTTGAGATTCTATGTGATCTCTTATTAGAATGTCTCGAGGAGTGGTGGTGATGTTTTCTAGCACTTCTTGCTCTTCTTTTCCCATCAGGAGGCCCGTGACTTGCATATTTCCTTGAGCCACTCTTCCTGTCCAATTTATTTTCTATTTTGTTCAAGCTCTCCATTAACTTCATGTTGAATTCATCCTACTGCTCCTTGGCTCTCATAATTATTTCATTATTAGATTTATGGATTTGGACATCCTTATGCAAATTTTTAATTGTCTCTACCATATTCATGTTTTCATCTCTTCCTTCTCCATGTCCATTGGAGTTTGTTCCTTCAATGCCCAAATGGACATCCATCCCTCTGATTTCATCTGTCTGGATATAAGTCCCATGTGCCTCTTCCATTACTATGGACTCTATTTTGATCTTGATCTGATCTAGTTGTTGTTAACTCTACAAAATGTGCAGCCAACAAAACTTTATCAGGCTAACTGTTTCAACAATTCATGAAAAATATGAACCATTTTGGTTCAATAATATATCAGAATTGTTTCTTCTGATTTCCTGAAAAACTGAATGCCCATATCAATTTTCTGGGTGAATAATTATATTCTAATGTTCTCCACCTTTCCAACACCTATTCTCATGTTCAATTCTGAGTCTTGAGCAAAAAGTTATGGTTATTTAAAACTTTCCCAATAATTTTTCTGTTCATTTTTCAACTTGGAGCAACTCTGCACTGTAATTATGCATTTTTGCACCTAATCCATTGGACTTTTCGTAGGATATAAATTGGGTTTCTTCATATACATATTATGGATACTTTGTCCAAGTTTCACCTTTTTCTGGGTTCTTGGCTGCTAGTTACAGCTTGCTCAAGTTCTAGGCCAATTTGTGTTTTTGGTTTGGAATGCTACAGGTACCTTCTTTTCCATATTAAACATCTTTAACAAGCCCATAAATTTAATTCACCTATGGGAATGTATTATATGGTTCAATATATTTCCATTTACTACTCCTTTGCCTCAATATGATCTCAGAGCAGAAAGTTATGGCTCTTGGAGGTTAGATGGGTCTTAAAATTTACCCTCCACTGTTTATGTTGTAACTTTCTCATAAAAGCTTCGTTTGATGAACGATTTACACCATTAGAAAGATATATCTAAGCTATTTTATTTGAGATGCAGAGATATAGTGTGCCTTGGCACACTCTATTCTAGTGGCTTTTGAGTAGCTAAAAACGTTGTTAAGGCCCTCAAAAACGCGTTGCAAAAAGATGACGTTCAAATGATATAAAACGCCGCAGAAAATCACTAGTTTTTTGTTGTTGTTCACCTTCCAAAAGACTTCACACGCACAAATTTCAACCTATACACCCATATTTATCATGCACATCAACACCACAAGGTAAATCATGCTCTGCGCACCTATAACCACTATGCATCACTTCTCTGTCGCACCAATAACTGTCACACACTGCTTTTGTGTCGCGCGACAATATCCATTGCGCAAAATTTTGGTTCTTGAACAATACCTGTTGCGCAAAGTTTTTGTATCGCATGTTGATATTCCATGTGCATTTCACTATATGCACTGCACTATGCCAAAGTTCAGTACGCCCCATCGCTCACCAATACTCTACGCACACCATTAACTAAACTATCGCGCGACAACATATACCCACATTGTGCATGCACCAACCAAACTCCTCTGTGCTCTGCCAATATTGCATACACCCCGTGCACCATTATTATGTGTGTGCACACCACTCGCACCTTCTTATGCGTATGCACACCGCGCAATGCTAAATTTAGTGCGCACACCCGCACACCGATATTTTTCTGCGCGACGCCAAAATTTAGCCCACGCACTAGTATGCCAACATTGTTTTGCACGACGCCAAAATTTAGCGTGCACACCAGCACACCAACATTTTCCCGTGCAATGCCCAATTTTCACATATCACAAGATTTTTACCGCGCATCATGTGTTTTTAGTGTGCCCACCTGCACACATTCATTTTTATGTGCATCAATTCCTCATGAATTTCGCTGCAGAAATTGGGGCTTTTGCTTAACGTTTTCCCCATTTCCTCTTTAGACATTTTGCAACTATGAAATTTGTTCAATTTCACCCTGATAACACCAGTTCAGCCTCTGAAACAACAAATCGTTGTGATTTGAAATTTCTGGAACGAATTTTCCCTAAACTCCATTCACGAATTGAGAATTTTAATTACTAATCTCGTTCCAATTATCATGGCTTCACTATAACTTCAAATTCGACCAATTCCAAGTCTGAATTTGCTAAAACAAATATGAAATCAAGAATATCTCACCACATGGCCACATTTCTCCATTTTCTCATGAATTTAACAATAGAAATTGGGGCTTTTCCCAATTCTGCGTCGTTGCTTCTAAAATTTACCATGGATGCTTTGTGACTTGAAATTTGGCCACTTTGAAATAAATCCTCTGTAAAATTTTTCTTCAACTCAACTTGTTCGACCCATCCAGGCTTAGTGTTGAAAACTAAAGCTCTGATACGACATTGAAACATCCCCGACCACCCAGGTCGGGTCACGATACACGAGAGAACGCTTTTATTCACTCTGTGGAACATATTGTAACATACCCAGCATCCAACTGAGCCATGCCACATAAATTTTTCATGTTGCGTGCAATTAAAATATATACACACAGAACTCTTGCGGAACTTTATATATAAAACGTAAACAAACAAATACATTTCATAAATGCACGTATTCATACTGAAATAACAATAAACATACACATGCAACATATATAGGAAATACCCATAACTATAAATACAATTATAAATCACACAGGGAATAAACCCATAAAAATAAACACATAAATAATAATGCAGCATGTAAATTATCACACAATTGACACTTATCTTGGTAATAAAGTCACCATCTGCGTGCAGACCTTCCAAGAACCTCCTAGCCTTAGACCACACTGCTCATCACTCTTAGCAGTGGGTCACCCCCGAGATGGGACTAAACTCCACCCGAGTAAAGGGATTCCTAACCAGGCTAATCGCTCAAAGAAAATAGGAAAGACTCTGTCACAGGTGCCAAATCAAACTAACAACCTACAGTCCCTCATTCGCCACATGCATGTCCCGCCCAGGAAGTGTGCCCCTTGTCTTCTCAACAGTCCTTCGGCTGCCCCACTTCCTTTCCAGGATTCAACAATAGGCCAGACATGAAGTCTCAAAGCAATGTAGCTGCAATTTAGCACCTTCAGGAAATCAATTCCAACAATTCTCTCACCCAGGGATAAATTTCTCATGAGCCTGACAACCCGCTTCTTTAGTCCAACTCCCCAACTAACTAGCTACATAAACATGTATGGTTATGGATACAAGTTCAGGTACAGTCATGAAGGTACGAAGGATAGATCAATGGTTGTGTGAATTCTCATGGATGATTGACTGGATGAATCAATGATGGAGAGAAAGATCGAAAGAATGATAGCCAAATGAACTAAGTCCCAACCATATGAATGCATGTCCCCAACTTGTCACTTGTCATGTTGGGAGATACTTTGGCCTACTTGTCCACAACTTTAGAACTTAGGATAAAATAATTATCCATACTTTATACTTTAAGAAATATTAATATAATATTCCTTTTTGGCTTAAGCTCCCTATCTTAGCTCATTTTCCTTAACTTTTAGCCCCCACCCTTTCCCTAACTAGTGGAGTTTAGTCCCCCATACTCTTTTATCATGGTCAGTCTACGTGCATCGATGTATTTTACATTAATTATGAGATATATACAAAAATAGGCTCACTGACCTTTAACATCTAGGCTCTCCAGCCTAATCAAAACATAAGCATCCTAGTTTATAATAACTGGCTCACCAACCTATAAAAAACATCATATACATAAAGGCTCCCTGGCCTCAAAATCGCGCACACTTAAGTTGTTGCATGTGGTATCCAAGAATGTGCACACTTCATCATTTTATTGCACAATACATGCACACACTATGCCATGAAAGGTGCATACAAAATGATATCAAACAACTCACCAACTTAAGTACATTTGCATTTACATTTACAATTGGGTTCGGCATAGGGATATTACACAACATGTACCTCAACCAAAATCACTCATCAATTTCATCATCCAAATCTGATTTGTAACTTTGTAATAGTTTTGGTGTATATGATCACATACCTGCAAACCTTCCTTAACTTTAACAACACGAGACTAGCATTTTCATCAAACTTTACTTTAGTCTCACATGACTAATTTTTTATTAGTCAACAACCCTAACTTGAAATAATCATAACTATGTACCTGTAATGAATGAATATCTGAAAATATTACACAATGTTCTTCAGTGTCTTTTATGCAATTCCTCTATGTTTCACTACTTGGAATCTCTTAGAAAAGGAGTTATAGAAAAAAATGGCATACCTTTTTGAATTTTGGCTTATTCTAGAGAGAGAACTTGTAGAGAGTGTCCCACACGAAATGTTTGTTGTATGGATATGGAAATGGTACACATAATACTACAGACTGTACTCTAAAAAATACATTTGGTCTTACTGAATTTGGATCTGTTATGAAAAAGTTATGACATTTTTACCCGAAACACTTGTTTTAGACTAGCCACAAACTCTATTTTCCACAGAGTATAACTCCAAAAATACAACAACCCACAAGATGGAATTTTTATCACAGCTACTTGGATATGTTTCCTCAATGTGATCCATATTTCACAATCTAAATCATTCTAGAAAAAAGTTATTGCAAAAATGGTGAGATGACCTGTAAATAACATATCTCAGAAAGCATCATCAAAAGAATTTATCCTCCCTTGAATTTCGCTCTTCTTTACTTCAGCTTCCCTCTGAAATTTGCTTAGATATCCTTTGGTTACCTCAATAAATTATATATATTCAATAAGCTGAAGTGTCTTTAAATGAGATACCCTTGTCTCTTATTTATACTTTTATGTAGCTTCCTCAAAGGGTTACCTTCTAACCATCTTAAACCACTTTTCTTATTTTAGGGCAACCCACTTCTAACCACTTGTCCACTTAGTAATTTATCCATTAAATTTATTATTTAAATAATTTATTTTGTATCCACTTTGACTTATAATACATTCATCACTTCACTTCTTCCTCAAGGGGTTACCTTCTGACCATATTAAACCACTTCCCTTATTTTAGGGCTAACCCACTTCTGACCACTTGTCCACTTAGTAATTTCTCCATTAACTTTATTATTTAAATAACTTCTTTTGTATCCACTTTGAATTATAGTACACTCATAACTTCACTTTATTATTTAAATAATTTCTTCTTTGCAACCACTTTGACTACTTTGACCTTTTGAGGCTTCTAGATGACTCATGAGGGTTCTCCAACTTCACATGGCCATAACTCTCTAACCATGAGGAGTTATGTGATGTTCCACATACCACCGGAAATGGCATGACATGTACTATCCATCTAGAATATTATTACCTTCAAATATATTAAAACTCATACCATTATACATCAAACAAACTTGGGTCTATTACCCAAACCTTTGTGCTACTGAAATTATGTACCAGACTTTCTTCAAGGGTTGACATCAATGAAAACCAACACAAATAATCAACAATCAAGGTAGGGAAATTCCTCCACCAAGGAAAGTGACTCACCTAGGGCCAGATTCAACAGATGTTTCATCACCTAATGGGGGCACTCAATGCAATGGAGACCATTTCTTCCTAAGGGGGGGGGAATGATCTAGGTGGATATTAGTGGCCACCCACCTATTCCAATTGGATCCTATTGGCATTTTTTAGTTCAACACGTTCTTCTGTAATTATTTGCAATTGTGGGTTCTACACTTACGGGTTTGTTTGAATCCCTACATAGCTTCTAGGTGGATATTGGTGGTCGCCCACCTAATCCAACTGGCTTATTTTGGATGTTTTCATGTCATCACATCTTTTTGTACTTCCAGGGCTGTTTTGGGGTCGTAAAAAATGTTTTTTTTTTTGGATTTCCATAGTCAAACTGTAGATGAAGGCAGATTCTGATAGAATAATGTTTATTTCTCGAAAATATCTTTCCAACGGGCTATCACATGCCTAAAACGGAGTTCGTATGCAAAAGTTATGACCCCGGGAAGTTGAGGTACCAACTTACCCATCGAGGCCACATAACGTTTGGTGTTTCATCTCCTAGGGTTAGGTTTTTGGATGTCTAGGGTTTTGGCATTCATGAGTAATGTTAAAAAGGCCTCTGGAGCCTCATTGTAATCATTCTTCTCAGATGGATGCGCGTAACAGCCACATCTCTTCTCAGAGATAGATACCACCATTCAAGCAAGTTGTTTTCAGTTTTATAGTTTCAACCTATTTCATTTATTCAATAGAAGTTATTGTTCACTAGATATCTCTTGTTGTTCTCTGTATCTTTGTGTTATTTTATTTAGAATACTCTTCATTTCATTCAGCTCATAAATCCGGATCACTTATGGGATTGGAAAAAATATCGAGTAAGGTTTTTTTGGCCTAAATTTCAAATCTTTTATGGAAATTTTGGCAAAGTGGTAGTGAGTACAAGTTAATTCACTTGAAAGACACCAAAAACAACCAGTTTTGGTAGCTTGGACTTAACTTCCACTTGAAGACCTAGAATTTAATGAGACTTTGGGATGCTAATAGCTACTATATTATAAAATTTCAAATTCATAGGTGCAGCAAAATCAGATTTAGATAAGGTTCAAGTTTGGTTTGTAGTCTCTACAAACACAAAGATATGGTATTCAACCAGTAAAATTATGATTGGGAAGAATACAATTAAATAATACATGTGGAGTCATCATAAAACACCCTTGTACATATTAATTGGTACCTGATGTGTAGTACCATGTTAGGAAAAATATGTTTATATATTTGATCTTCCACATACCCTAAGATATATCAAAGTCCCCATAGGCATACTTGAGACCATACTTAGATAACATTTTGACCAGTTATATATATAGTACATTGAGAAAAACACTCAAGGAGATCACTCTCTCATACTAGAGAATCTAGTAGTAAGTATAAGGTACAATCCATCCTCCTTATTTAACATTGAGAAAGACTAATTAAGTACCACTATTCAAAACCCAATAGTATAACATATACCACTAGAGACTGACACTCCCTTTTCCATAAGACTTTGCAAAACCTTAGTCCATCATTTCTAAATGTAGTAATATATATGTGATTCTCATAAATGCTTTTGAAATATCATCCTTGACACAATAATAGAATGAAGAAGTGAAATTTAAGGTGTCCAAGTTGGAAGAGAAAATAAAAATCATAGAAACTACAATGAAAAAAAGATTAACATTCTACATATGGTAACTAAAACCGAATTCCAAAATTTTAAAGATGATATCAAGTCAAACATTGCAAGAAAAGATATACGTCAAAGTGATGGAAATAGAATATGATCACAAAGAGTTGGCACACAAGGAATATTGATAAGATCTAAGAAAAAAATGACGCACAAGGAACATTTAGAAGAAATGAAGGATGTAATTATGAAACAATTATCAAATCTATTTATCATAAATTATGCTCATCAACAAGAGGATAAGGAGAAACATAATATTGATTCTTAATTGCATGTGGAGAACACACTAACACATTTAGAGAATAAGAGGATTAAGTCCCAAACACATGATCATTCATCACACCAAGATCCATGAAATTAGTGTTTCAATTTGGGACAAAGAATCTACTTCATTCCCAAGATTGATATGAGGAAGTTTGATGGTAACAATCCCATGACATGGATATTTTAGATGCAACAATTATTTGATCTACACAAAGTTCCAACTCTACAAAAAGTAACTATTGCATCCTTATTGTTAGAACGTAATGAATTTATGTGCTATCGATGGCTTTGTGAACGCAAAAAGGATGTTTTTGTCTCTTGTTCCATTTTTATGGAGGAATTGATAGCACATTATGGAGATATAATGAGAAACACATTCTTTAGTCCATTAAAAAATATCAGGCAAACATGTGCATTTACAAATCACATTCAGTAGTTTCAAAATTTGAGTCTAAGGGTGAAGGACCTTCAATGGGATAAAACCTTGTTTCTCATTATGGGTAGTTTAAAGAAAAGCATTCAACATGAGGTGTGTCTATTTGAATATTGATCCTTGGATAAGTATTTTAGTGTGGAAAATATATTTCAAGCTAAAAACATGGCTATTATAAGTGTTTCCACTAACAACTACAAGGATCAAAATGTTCCAATTCCTAACCCCACTCAACATACAAGTTTGACACCTCATGATCCGAAAAGATCTTTTAATGACTGTGGTTGAGTTTTTAATTGCATGTCTTAATTAACCATTTGTGAAGCTTAATGAAAGAATGAGGAAATAAGAGGAATTATGACAACCTTTTACATATATGCATATCTGAAATGAAGTAATAAACAACAAACCATAACAAGAGAATTGATAATGGAGTTTGGCACAACGTTGCCTACGTCTCCGGGCCTTTGTCTCTGTGGGGGAGGCTTCTTTATTTATGTTCAAAGCTCAAAAAATACATCATAGAAGTGCCAATTGGATACAAGACTGATCTGGTCATGTTCTTCCAGATCTCTAGAACCCAGCAAAAGAAACAACATGCAAAACGGTTGATCGAAGCTCCCAGAAATGGCCCACAAGCGTCTGCTCCTCAACAGCTTCCCTGCATAAAAATGGCTTTGGATTGGCTTCCCTTCATCATAACTCTTCTCTGAATGTCCTCCATGGCCTCAAACAGGCCTGGTTTTTATATATCTGAAGTTGGTTATCCATCCCCAACTTCCTCCCAAAATCTGGCCTCCAAAAATGCCCAATATCTCTCAAAAATGGGTAAAATCCATTATTAGAGGCATAAAAATCAATAAAAAATCAAAAACTATATAAAAAAAACCCACTTTGTATAAAATATGGGCGCAACACCTTTTTCTCCGTGCCCCTGGTCACTTAGGCGCCTCCATGTGGCCAGGCGCTGTCCCCGTGGTGTGCTAGCCCCCCTGTGTCTGAGCTGACTACTGGTCTTATGGCACGTGGATAGGACCGCGACTAACAATATATAACCATGCCCCTTTTGGGTGGATGGCTCCTGGTCCTATGGGATCCCCCCCCCAGATCCGAGGGATGGTTCCTATCGTGACCCCCGCGCTCTGCCCTGTCACTTGGTTCTATGGTAGGGGCGTATGGGAGCGTAATACAATCGTGGGCTGGGGCTAAGCCCCATCCCTTTCCGCCTCCGACCATTACTTTGTGCTAATTTAAATACAATTTTCGCCATATGATAAATAAGAAACACTAGTGGAGCGGGCAGTTAGCCTGGTCTTTCCAGTCCGTAGCGCGGAGGAGGTCGGGGGTTCGACTCCGGTGGAGACCCCAAAATTTTGCATAACCTGAAAGCCAACCATAGGGTGCCACGTGGTAGCCCATGACTGGGCCACGTGGCACCTCAACAACCAATCAGACACTACCACTTGTCAAACATGGATTCATCCACCTGTCTGTTGAGTTGTCAGCTCCGTACTTCCAGGTCATTGCCCTGTCAACATGCCACTGTGTCTGCCATGTCAGCCTGTGCCACGTGTCACCCTTACAGTGGTGACATGTGTCACCCTCTGACTGGTCCAATCCATACCGTACACCACATCACTTGCCACGTGTCTTCTCCAAGAGCTGCCATGTTATTTGTATGGTTGTACAGCCTGTACAATCAGCCTTCCATGTGGCACTGTACAGACTGTACAGTCACCCATTTTTTTTGCTTGTTTGAGTTTTCGAATAGAATGCGATATCTTTCTCATACGAAGCCCATTTGACGAAGTAAATATATGGCCAGAATCAGGAAGACGAGACTAACGCAATGGCGTTGGTTCCGTCGAATTCTGAGCACTTTCATTTTTGAGCCTTTTTTAGCCCTGTCAGTCTCCTGGATCCGATTCTGGATCACACCTCCCCACTAAAATACCTTTTGGTCCCCAAAAGGTTACTGACCAGTCAACACGCTTGGGATAGGCCACCCGACTTGTCCTCTGTCTCTGAACTCTATCATGTGCACCTGTCTCATCAAGATCAACTGTAACACAATCATGACAGGTGACAGTATATTGTTAGCCATTTGAACCCTGTTACATCTTACTGAAGCCACTATCATCCATGTAGACAACATTACTAATGATAGCATAAAAAATATGACTGCAAATGAGATGATATACTTGTAATATTTGCACGACATGAGCTTATCTTGAAGCAACTTATGATTGATTTTCCATTCAACAATCATTTCTTGTTCTTGCTTAAGATTGATTACTTCATTTGAAACAATTATTGGTTTGTTTCTTGCTTGCACTGCCTTCTTTAATTGTTCCATTGTTTGAAGTGTTTTATTTGCCTTAACATGATGATCATGAAGCACATAATCTTGACCTGCTTTGGTTAATTGATATTGATTCTTTGTCCTGTAGAAGATTGCCTTGCGATCATATAAATATGGACTACCTAAGACCATTCCACATTCTCTTAACGACACTACATCACATGTTACTTCATCCACATACTTAGATGAAATTGCAAATTTGATTGTGCATTGCTTTGTGATGTGCATTTGATGATGATTTCTTATCTATTTAAGTGTGTAAGGCTTATGATGTAGTTGTGTTTTTAATCCCAATTGCTTAACCAATTATTCTGAGATTAGATTAGATTGAGATCCACTGTCGATTAACGTGTCTATCTTAGTGTGTCGCATGATTACCCTTATATGAAACAAGTTGCTTCTACAATCAATGCCTTCACCAATTTTACCTATCATACCAACCAATGAGATCTTTGATTCATCACCTGAATCCGATCCCAAGTCTGTGGGTCTTGTGGTCGTTGCCACTGTTTGCATTCCCTTCTTTTCTTTGAACCACTTTGGCCTCTTCTCGGGATGCAACTACCAACATATGTCCTCATCATGTCCCTCTTTCTTGCAATGCTTGCAAGAGGGATTTCCTTCCTTCCTCGTCACTGCATTTGAATTCTTTCCATGCCTTTTCCTCTTGTCCTCTTTTCTTGAAGACGATGATTCCCCTGACACACCTGTTTTCCCTGCTTCAATATACGTAGCTTGAACAGAAACCTCATCAAGGTTAGTGGGTCCAAACATGAATACAATGTTTCTAATATGCACAGGTAAACCTCCTATATACTTCATAAGAGTTTCTTGTGTTTGTAAAGGGATATTTAACATCAATGCCATTTTTCGAAATCCATCGGTGTATTCTTGCACTGTTTGTCCTTTTCTTAGTTTTAAAGATTGCCATTCAATTAATGCTTTTTCTTTATAACCCAAAGGATAGAATTGTTTCCTAAGTGCAGAAATGAAGC
>ML776826.1:982147-1060288 GCA_009831015.1 Picea engelmannii
GAAGGAGGAATCTGAGGATGATCCTCTTCCTCTTCACTTTTTCCCTTTGAATATTCACCCAAAACTGGTCTCTTTCGTTCCAAGTAATCCTCGTACAAAACTTTCACCATCTCCGACATAGCAAGGAAAGTTTTCCGGAACTCTTTCTCATCCTGAGAAAACCCTTATTCCGATGCCATCTTCTCGTTGTGAGAAGCTCTCTTTCTCAATCCAATTAATGGATTCTCTGCAACAATATCACCTTCACCACGCTGTAGCTTTTCCTTGGTTAACATGCAAAACTCAAATCCAAACGTCAACTAGCTCTGATACCACTTGATCCGAAAAGATCTTTTAATGACAATGGTTGAGTTTTTAATTGCATGTGTTAATTAACCATTTGAGAATCTTAATGAAAGAATGAGGAAATAAGAGGAATTATGACAGCCATATACATATATGCAGATCTGAAATGAAGTAATAAACAACAAACCATAACAAGAGAATTGATAACAGAGTTCGGCACAACGTTGCCTACGTCTCCGGGCCTTTGTCTCTGTGGGGGAGGCTTCTTTATTTATGTTAAAAGCTCAAAATATACATCACAACAGTGCCAATTGGCTACAAGACTGATCTAGTCATGTTCTTCCAGATCTCTAGAACCCAACAAAAGAAACGACACACAAAATGGTTGACCGGAGCTCCCAGAAATGGCCCACAAGCGTCTGCTCCTCAACAGCTTCCCTGCATAAAAATGGCTTTGGCTTGGCTTCCCTTCAGAATAACTCTTCTCTGACTGTCCTCCATGGCCTCAAACAGGCCTAGATTTTATAGATCTGAAGTTGGTTATCCATCCCCAACTTCCTCCCAAAATCTGGCCTCCAAAAATGCCCAATATCTCCCCAAAAGGATAAAATCCATTATTACAGGCATAAAAATCAATAAAAAATCAAAAACTATATAAAAAAAACCCACTTTGTATAAAAATATGGGCGCAGCCCCTTTTTCTCTGCACCCTTGGTCACTTAGGTGCCTCCATGTGGCCAGGCGTTGTCCCCGTGGTGCGCTAGCCCCCCTATGTCTGAGATGGCTACTGGTCTTATGGCGCGTGGATAGGACCGCGTCTAACAATATATAACCGTGCCCCTTTTGGGTGGATGGCTCCTGGTCCTGTGGGATCCCCCCCGAGATTCGAGGGGTGGTGCCTATCGTGACCCTCATGCTTTGCCCTGTCGCCTGGTTCTATGGTAGGGGCGTATGGGAGCGTAATACAACCGCGGGCTAGGGCTAAGCCCCAACCCTTTCTGCCTCCGACCATTACTTTGTGCTAATTTAAATACAATTTTCTCCATATGATAAATAAGAAACACCAGTGGAGCAGGCGGTTATCTCGGTCCTGCCAGTCCGTAGTGTGGAGGAGGTCTGGGGTTCGACTCCAATGGAGACCCCAAAATTTTTCATAACCCGAAAGCCAACCACAGGGTGCCCTGTGGCAGCCCATGACTGGGCCACGTGGCACCTCAACAACCAATCAGACACTGCCACTTGTCAAACACAGATTCATCCACCTGTCTGCCGAGTTGTCAGCTCCGTACTACCATGTCATTTTCCTGTCAGCATGCCACTGTGTCTGCCACGTCAGCCTGTGCCACGTGTCACCCTTACATTGGTGACACGTGTCACCCTCTGACTGGTCCAATCCCTATCGTATGCCACATCACCTGCCACATGTCTTATCCAGGAGATGCCATGTCAACTGTATGGCTGTACAACCTATACAGTCAGCCTGCCACGTGGCACTATACGGACTGTACATTCACCCATTTTTTTTGCCTGTTTGAGTTTTCGAACAGAATGCAATATCTTTCGCATACAAAGCCCATTTGATGAAGTAAATATATGTCCGAAATTAGGAAGACGAGACAGACGCAATGAGTTGGTTTCATTGGATTCTAAGCACTTTCATTTTGGAACCTTTTTGAGCCCTATCAGGCTCCTGGATCCGATTCTGGATCACCTCAACAATTGGAAGAAGAAAGAGCAAAGGGACTATGTTTCAGTTGTGAAAATAAGTAAAGTAATGGAAATATGTGTGGTGAGAAAAAAATATTTTGTTGTCCCCTAGGTCATTCCTTCTCTCTTAGGGATGAATGTTAGGCATAATGTGTGGGAAAATTCCCATGCCACTCTAGATTGTTGAGCTAGATATCAAGTCAAATGGGGGTTACCTTCTTTGTGTTCAGACATGTTGTATTAAGTGTAAACTAATTGTTTTTCAAAATAAGGAATACATTGTGATAACTCAAAAAAAATAATAAAGTGTGATATGTATTTTCCATTTAGTGAATGATTGAGATAGACTATAGAATGTTGTAGAGGTTTTGATGTCCCCTTTCACTTGATAGTGACAGAGGATGACTTAATATCCTATATGACTCCCATAGGCTATAGTCATTAAGGAAAGGGAGTCAAGGGGATTTATTTAATGTCACTCAACTAGGAAGAGTTATGTTTATAAATGACATTAAGTAAAATAAAATTAGTAATTACTTAAACATTAAAAGTGAATTTTTATGTTTAAGTAAATATTAAAATGGAAATAAGAGTCATGTTTGATTTGGTCAAAAAGGGGGAAAGTTCTAGAAGGAATGGAAAAAGAATAAAAGGAGGGGTAGCACTTCACTTTGGCATTATGATTTGATCTCTTGTTTGGAATTCTCTTGGAGCCATGGTTTTCATTAGGGTTTTGGAAAAACCATTCTATTATTGGTTTGGTTTAAGTGGTGCAACATCCACCATAGCTAGATGAGAGGGAGATCCATCTAGGATTTCCTTTGGAGATTCAATTGGCATTTTATCTTCAGTCTTTTCGTCCAACAAATTGTTGGAGGCTTGTGATCTTGATTGGAGGGTTGATTTTTATCCTCAGCAGGGTCATGGGCACTTGAGTAGGCCGAGGGGCTTGATTAGAGGTTCGTGACATTGAGGAGAGGACTATGGGGTTTCTATAAGGCTTAGCCTTCTTCCTTTTGTAGATCCATGGGTTGAGGAGAGGCCATGGGGGTCCTTTTGAGGACTAAACCACCCTTTTGGAAGTTCATAAGGTATAGGAGAGGTCATAGGGCTCTATTGCAGTCCTCCTAGTAGAGGAGGAGGAGATCCATAGGATCTTGGGTCCAAACCATGAGGGTCAAGGAGGGTCGAGTACCTATTTACTGAGGTCATGGATAGTGGAAAGGGTATCAATCATATTAGAGGGTCTTTGAGTAGTGGCAACAAACTATTGAGAATAAAGTGGCATCATTCCTAGGTTTTTGAGTTGTTTATTGTGTGTTTTAATTGTGTATTGCAATTGCTGTAGAAACCATTAGCATAATTGTATTGTTTTTGAATTTGGGTTCCATCCATAATAAAATGCCATTATATCTTCTCTTCTTCATGTGTGCTTTGGATACTTACAATATGTTTGACGAAAGTACTTTACCAAAATACATGCAAACGTTTTGTGGAAAGTCATCTACAAATATTTTGGCATCAAAACATGTGTAATGCAATCTGTTTGACAAAACAACACAACCAATAAACCCATAAATTGAACAAAAAGTATTAATATCCTAACCTAGCTCTATTGGGAATATTAAAACGACACAAGATTGGATAGGTTCCTTAAGAAGGGCACCTTAATAATGATTTCATCTTAATAAGACAATAATATACAAGCATAAAATGAACACAAGAGGAGGCCAAAACAATACTTTCTTAGCATTAACATTCATTCGACAAAAAAATGAATGGGCATTTATGCAAACATAGAACCATTAATTCATTTAGCAAAATATCAGGCACAAAAATTAATGGGGACCCATAACAACTTTCTCAAGATATATTTATTCATCTGTGGAAAAATGTCTCTATCTTGATTATAAAATAATACACTTAGTAGTTCATTTAATAAAAAAATAACACTAAAGGGACTATGAAATCTTAGTCTTGGGCCTCATTGATACCCTTTGCATATCTCTAGACTCAACTCTAGCTTATAGAATGAATGAGGAGAAAAGGTGAGACCAATATGATTGATCCTTTTTAGAGAAAGAAAAAAAACTAAAGCAATACAAAGTCATGGTTCTCTTAAAATGTTGATATCATAATAATGGAAAAAAACCCAATCCTTGACCTGTATTTGGTGCTTCCTCTCTTTATAAAATTGAATCTCCTTTAGGCACATGTGGGTTGGTCTATAATTTTTGGGATTAGTTAGGCCTCAAGGGATAATATCTCTATATAATGCTACAAGATTATGGAGTCATTGTAGGGTGTAATTGGAAGTGTTTACCCTTCTATTTATATCCCTTTATTGATTTGGAAATACCCCCTTTTGAGTGCTAAGAGGGTGGTCCCATTTTTCCTTTTAGCATTGAGTTCCCATTTTTCCATTGAGTTCGAGTGCCTTACTATTGCAAGGAGACCATTTTCCCATGTGAAATATGAGATAGGGCGGGGGGGGATGTTTTGTGGGAATATATACTATGTTGAGCATTTTTATGAATCAAAAGTAGCATAATCACACACACTTTGAATCCATTGCCATGTGTCCATTCAAAGTGTGTGTGATTATGAAAGATTTATCTAATTCTATTTTCTCATAAAAACCCATGGGGTTAAGTGTGTGGACCAATTCCTTCATAATGATGGACCACATTGGTTGGTATGAAACATTGTAATATTCAAAATGGATGCAACATCTCCAGAAATATCTGTACACATTGAAAAATCCCACAAAAGTCTAAAATATGAAAAATCCATGGGGTTAAGTGTGTTGATTATGTGACTCAATATGGTTTAAATAGTTATTTTTTTCTACACATTCCACATGAACTCCATCATGTTCGATAGGTTTCCTTTGTCCTCTATGATAATGGAATTTTCCTTGGTCAAATACAATAGCTTAATTTATTCTTTAGGGAGACACTCATCCCATGGTGAAGGTAGGCCAAAACCTACCATCCATGTGATTTCATCCATGAATTTCTTGATTGTGACTTGAGTTCTCTTATCTTTTCTATTGGTTATGCTCCTATTTATCAACTTCTTTTCACATGCATTAGTGTTTGTCAATAATTTCATCCTATCCTTAATTCCCATGAGATCCACCTCCCGTTTTGGTACCTTGTTTATCATTTTGAGGGCTAGGGTGGAGACCTAGGCCCTATAATCAACATTAACTATGATCTCATATAAGTAATTATGCACATTTCCATAGATATTTTCAAACTCCAAAAAGTAGTACAAATTTTCCCCGATCTTAAGAGGATCCTCAATGATGTTATTCCATACCATGATTTTAGTCCCCCCTATAATTTTTTTCAACTTGGAAAGTTAAATTGCATCATCATACCTTTTGTTTCACTCATGTTCGTATTCTTGGTTACTAACCATTTTTAATTGATCACCGACATTAGCTAGATATTTTATGGTCTCATCTATCTTCAAGCTAAACTTCTTCAAATATTCCTTCCTCTTCTTGGTTAATGTTTTTAAGGATTTCACCTTGTTATTGGCCCCTTTAAACTTTTCTTTCCGTGCTTCAATCTCCCTTAGAAACTATTATATATATATATATATATATATATATATTATATTCGTGGATATCAAATCCCATACTTTTGAAATCATAATGTTATGAGGAACTCCTATTTTTCTAGCCATAAAAGTCTTGGCCTCCAACACCTTAACATCTTCTTGGGATACAATTAATTGTGTATATAAGTATCATTTGTTTAGTCCACTTATAGTGAGATCAATTTTTCATCTAACAATTGATTCTTGATGCTTAATTAGATGTTCTCATTGTTCAAGAAATCACCCATTTCTCTTAGCTTTTGATTTTCTTCCATTAATTATTAAACAAAGGGAAGAGAGAGAGGGTAAGTAGAGATCTTCAGATTTTCAATGTCGCACTACTTTTGTTCTAGTAGAGAAACCACCTCCTTGGATATCTCTATATCCTTCCCTATGATATCAATTTCCCATCCATATTGTTTTTTCTACTTTTATGACCTCCGTTATCACCTTCATGAATCTAGCCTCTGTTGATAATGATCTTGCTCTCTACCTCAAATTATCATTATGTTTGAGGGCCTTGAGTTAATGATCATATATGGGCATGTTTTTTCCTTTTTCCATCTTGATGTTGTCCTAAGGGTGAAATATATAGGTTTGACTGGGGAGACAAGAGCAAGTGGGGTTATATTCTCCCCAGTAGGTCATATTAAGCTACTCTTTTCTTGGAATATAGGCCATGCTACTAATAATTAGGAATATGCATATGCTCTTATACAAGGATTACAATTGGCCTATCTACAAGGAACAAACTCCCTCTCAATCGTAGGCGATTCAAAAGTTGTCATTGATTATTTAAGAAAGAATAAATGACCCAAATATATGAAAATGGAGACAATATTCTAGATAATTCACCTTGAACTTGAAGCATTCCACACCTTTGTTCCTAAACATATCTTACATCACAAAAATACAATTGTTGATAGAGAAGAAAAATTGACATTAGGAGACCCTATCAAAATTCTTAGGGTCAATGAGCCAAGTTTTATGTTCTATCAATGAGGCATTTACTTGAAGGTCGATGTTCATTCAGTACCCTGATTAAATCTATCAAGATTTTATAGCTACTTGGGGGAATCTATTTCTATGGTGGAGGAGGGTTGCTATATTTTTGTTCTTCCCCCATGGAGACAAAATCTCACAAGATTAAGATATCCATAGTTTCATGTCCTCTACCATATTTTTCCATTACTTTCTCCAATGAATTTAATTTTTAAATGGTGGAAAGCTAAAGTAGATATATTCCTTGTCTAAGAAACTCCCAAGGGTGCTCTAAGAAACTCCCAACCTTGGTCCTTTTGGTATTTTATAAACTTTGGGAATATTCTAAGAGCCTTGCTCAAATTTTCTTAAGCCTATTATTCCTTTAAATCACATGGCCCAATCCATCTTCATACCCTTTAAATATATGAGGTTATCCTCACTCTCCTCTTGAGTTATTATTTGGGATATTGGGTGTTCCTTATCTTTAGCCTGTCCTTCTTATATTTGTGAGAAAAATTCCCTTACCAATTATTCATCATACTCATAATACATTATAGAGAACTCAACATCTTTAGAGTTTCCTTTTCCTTTTTAAGGTATGCCATCATAACCTAACATGCACCTATTTTCTGTTTTTCAAAATTTCCATCCACTACAACAGCCCTCTAATCCACAAACTTAGTATTGCATTCCATCAGGCATATACCATCATTCTTGTAGAAAGTATAGTAGGGAGGGACATCAAGCTTCATTACCTCTCGGGTATAAAAGGCCCATGTAATAGCCTCCTCCAAACCCTACCCATCAACTATCATTATTGATTACACATCCAACCATGATTCTATATTAGCTAATTTCTCATTGTCTAGCCTACTTTTATGGTCCCTAGACATAATCATCTTGTTACCCCTAGATTTAGGTATGAAATAATGAGGATTATACTTCCATGCTTTGTCTAACGTGGACTTTATATCTTTCAAGATTTGACATCCTCCTAGCTACCCTTAGGGTTAGTGAAGGCATAATCCCCCATGGAAATAAGGAAATATACATACCATTTCTTCTTGGATCAAAAGAAATACTTCTCATACACTTGATAAAGCTAATACACATTTTTATAACACAAAAATTATGGCATCAAAAACATGGAAACCCTATAGGGATATAGGTATAACTCATACACCCTAATCACTATGATTCCTCCCCTAGGAATACATCTCCTCTTTTGATTGCAGATCCTTCTTGGAGGTAAGATCTAATTTCTCTAGTTATCCTTTCTGGAAACTTACCATTAATAACAAAAAAGGAAATGTACATAAACTTATATAAAATCTATAAAACTTGATTGTTTTGAATCCTTTTTAATTAGGGGCAACCAATTAATTCCTTTGGAATTCCCCCCCTTCCCGTTTACCTTCTCTAACCCTAGATGAACCAAAGAGGGTGCCTTCTAGAAAATGTACAATAAAATAGATATATAGGGAACCTGCATAGTTTCTTGGTCTAGAAATTTTTAACTACTACTTCATCACACCAGAAATAGCCTCGACATACTTGAAGCCTAGAATTTTGTTAGATGGGCCACATAATAGGTCTATGATGGAAAGTATTGGAACATCAACAATTTGGCCATCTTCATGATCCAACATGAAGGAAAAATTCACGATAGACTCCTAGATCCATTTGGGGAAGTTTTTGAGTTTGTAAGGAGGTGGTTTGTTTAGCATGGGATTGTTATTGGGCCATAGACTCTTGATCAAGGAGGATTTTCAGGTCTCATTGATATTGAGGCACCATTTCTTTCTAGAATTATAGTCAAAGAATAATTGTGTTCAATTTGGTCTCTAACATAAAGGAGATGGATTTGGGAGTTATAGGGAATATGACCTTGGTTCGATTAGCGAACATGAAAAATATATAATGGGGTCAAAATTATGTGCACATAGGGCCATGAACTTGAGGAATAATAAAAAATTGGGGATGATATTTTGGGCTAGTATTGAATACTAATATGACCTGTTATCAACCTTGTTTATGAAGCAGTTAAAGTTTTCCCCTTTCAATATTTTAGTAGAGGAAAATTCCAGGGCAGGGCTAACTCCTTGGGTGAAATTTTCCAGGAAAGGGGTCAGTTTCAAAGAGGAGGTGTCATTAAGTTCAGGGTTATGATTAGAGGAATGGGAAGATGAAATCTCAGATATAGAAACATTTTTTTTTATCTCTTGGCATATCTACCAGTTTTTCTCTTAGAGTTTGAAATTAAAACATAGGAAAAATGATCAAACTTACCTAGAATATTGCTAGAACCTAGATAGAAACTTGAACTGCTAGCTCTAATGGTGCTAGAAGGAATTGAATCTTGTGGTCATATTTCTCAAAATTTGAGTAACAGTTGTTATTCACTAGTGACGCAGGAGCATCTCTCCACGAGAGTCAGCCAGCCAGCCAGCCACGTCAGCGCATGCATTCAAAGGGAGAAGAGGCGTAGCCTCATTTCAAAATTGAAATTTAAATGTAATTAATGTTGTAGGCTGTTGAGCCATGAGGTCGTGCTTTGCACAAGCTGTAGTGTAGATAGGCCTTTAATGTTTGAAGGTTGAAATCTAGATCTGATTCTGGACTAGACATCCCATTCAATGTAATTGAATAGGGTAGGTGGGATTGGAGGGAAGAGCTCGAAGAGCCCCCTCATGTAAAATATATTTTGATCTCTTTTGTGGTTGGTAGCAAAGTATGCAAATGAGTTGAGTAGGTAGCATAATGCATAGAAAATATTCGGGAGAGAGAGAGAGAGAGAGAGAGAGAGAGAGAGAGAGAAGACCTTGTTACAGGCCGTGCTCAGGAACACCTTGTAAAAATAGGCATTTCCATTTAATACAAAACAACAGTTTTTCCTGCATGAATTATGTGTTGTGTGAATGTCTTTGAGTGTTCATTTTATGTTGTATATTTATGATTAGGTATGCATTTGTAGGAGTTCTTTGATTTTGGGTTTGGGGTTCTTTGAGGCTTCATTCCAGGAGGGTGTGACAGAACACTGCGGGTTCTGAAAGCTAGTGCATAGAGTGCCCTTCCAATCCTATGGAATTTGGACAAAGACGTGCCAGGAGGGTGCACCAGCTGAAGTCTTAAACTCAGGAAAAAATCTCAAGGTTGTTGAACACCTTGGAGATAGGACTGTGAAGAGGAAAGGCACAGAAGAATACAAAATCTCTGAGGATTTATGTAGAGCTCTGCCAGGAGGGCATTGAGCATATGCATAGGTTGCATTGAGGAAGAACTCTGATGTGAGTTCAATAGAAGTCAGAATCACCGAGGATCCTAGACACTCCGCCAGGAGGGCATTGAGTAGGTTCCAGAGTGCACAGGAAGAACTCTTCGAGTTCTGGAATTGAAAAAGAGTCCATAGAGAAGGATCTTCACAGGGTTTTTGAATACCCTGCAGGCTCAGGAAGGAGTTGCTTGAGCAAGAGACTACTAAGAAGGCATCATATTCTCCATCTGAGGAGAAGAAAAAGGAAAAGTTTCCTTAGAGGTTGAATCTATGGGAAAGCTCAGAAGAGATAGCAATGATTTAGTGTGCTGAGACTCTGTGAGGAGAGCAGAAGTCGCGGGAACCTCTTAAGGTTTCTGAGAAGGATAAAGCTTAGGAGGGCGAGTGCTTTTACACATGGAGCCATAGCTACAGAGATCACAGAAATGGAGCAAAGGTTGAGGCCTTTTGCACTTGGAGAATTCTTCCAAGTCCAGGAAGAATGCGCACAAGCTCAGGAGGAGAAAAAATGTCGCCGGATTAGCCAAAGAGATCTAGACCGTTGAAGTTTCCACGTTCAGGGAGTAGTGGGAGAGTGCGCAGAGTTGAAGAATTCAATACTTGGAAGTATTTGAAGGGTTGTTGCAAGGAGTGTGTGCAGGAGTCTGTTTGAAGACTCGAGTTGTGGAGAAAGCTCAGGAGGGTTAGTACCTTGAAGCGTTCAAAGGAAGACGCTGCAAAGTTACTTTGTAGGAAGATAATTTCCAGCAAAGGAATAGCTTGTTCAATTTGTGGGAGTTGTCAAGGAGGAAACAGACGGTCGAAATTATTCGTGGAGAATTCACAAAGTCCCAAGAGCCGTCAGGTCTTGCAGAGGAGCAAGGAGAGTTGCAACAAGTGTTTTCTAAAGTGTAAAGCTCAAGAGAGATGGGGCCGTTAGATCTCTTGTGAACTCTCATTTCGGAATTCGAGAGTTGAAGGGGCAGAAGAATCCGTGTCAAAGATTGTAGACAGTGGAGAGTGGACATGTGGCATACTTGTCGACACGAAGGTCAAACCTTTGTTGACCATTTCTCGGTTTCGTGAGTTGGAGAACCAAAAGCCTTGTAGTGAGATTTGTGAAATCGCGAAGTGCAAAGTCCCGAAGGGGAAAAAAGATTTGTGTGGGGCTAGCTATTGGTGAAGCATGTCGGAACTTGACATTTCGACATTTCGGAGGATAAGAATTCGGGATTTCGTTTCCGAGATTCCCGAAATCGCGAAACGCGATACTGTCGTGGGAGAGGACGCGACAAGCGTTTCGGCGCATCGAAAGTTCAAGTTTCGAAAGGTGAAGAGTTGAGAGACTTGGAAGGAGAATTCATGAAGTTGCGAACTTCGAAGTTCCTAAATCATGAGAAATACGACCACATTGTTTGGTCAGAGGGAGATTGGAATTGATGCTTCGTGTTTGATCGTGTGGGCTCAATTCATAAGGACCTGTGGAGAAGCACCATTTTATGTGTGTGGGATTCCCCGAAGAGGAAGCGAAGAGTCAATCCGACTCAAGGGTAGGAATTAGAACGATCCTGTAGCGGAACTTGACCCAAGGGTTGGGGGTCTACATCATTTGTGGTATCAGAGCTTGAAACTTTGTTTGTATATTTCAGGCAGGGAGAAGGAAAAGGAAGACAGAGTACTGGAAGCTCTGTAATGACTGTTTGCAGGTATACAACAATCAAGAAAGACAGTCGGGAGGACTGTATAGGAAGGCTAGAAGCTCTCAGTTGCAGAGTGACAGTAGCAGGTTTTCCAGGAGGGAAGATAGATAGAAATATGGCTACTGAAGGCCGTAGATATGCTAGAAGGAAAGACCCAGAGCTGATGAGAAGATCTAAAATAGATGAAGAGCTCACTGATATAAGGGAAGAAATGGAAAAGCTTGCATTATGGATGTAGCAAAATACCAAGTCACGATGGGTATATGAATGGCCCATGAAAACAAAGGTAAATTGGCCAATCAGGGAGTTGATGGCTAGAAGGCAATGTAGACTGTTAAGAAGGTGGTTGAGGCATGCTAAAAACCTCAATGAACCAAAGGAAATGGTTTAGATATGTGATCCAGAGACTGGGAGAAATCTCAATGATGATGCAAAGGATGCAATGGGATCAACTGAAGATCTCAAGGATTGCCAAGAAGATAGTCAGGAAATTCCCAATTGCCAGGAGGGAAAAGAGTTAAGGTCGCTGCAGGATCTCATAGACTGTCATGAGGACAACCGGGGAATTTCACGTTTCCAGGAGGGAAATGATACGAGATCACTACAGGATCTCAAGGACTGCTAGTAGGGAAACCGAAAAATTCCAACTTGCCAGGTGGGCAAGGGAATAAAGACAGGACTATAAAAAATTCTCATGGACTCAGAGGTGAGTTCAAGTCAGCAAGGGTTGTTGATGAAGATGGGATCAGTTGATCTCATAGTCTGTCAGGGAAGCAACAAAGAAGTCCCAATTTGCCAGGAGAGCAGAGATAAGCAGATGAGGCTATTTGAGGGTCTCATAAACTCATAGGTGAGTTTGAATAAACCTGAGGAGCTGACAGAGGAGAAATATTCATGTTTTTTTCCAAGCCATGTGAATGAAGATGATGACAAGTTAAAAACTTACACCATCCGAGAGGAAGATCAAAGGAGTCTTCTATTGATTGGGGAAATTGGGATATTCCTACCATTTGCCCAAGAGGAGGCAGAAATCTGTGTTGCAGATGTTGAAACAACAACAACAAAAGAATGAAAACCAACTGAGACTATCAAAGAAGCATTGGAGTATACTTTGGAAGTTGTCCAAGCAGAGGAGGATGGTGAGAATTCCGAGGAGTGGCTCAATACTTTCAGCCAGGAAGCTGAAAAGACTGCAACATTGGAGCTTGCAGAAGCTGAAGAAGAAGAGGCAGACAACATGAGCTTTGCTTATCTGTGTGAATAGATTGAATCCCTGGAGATAAGGGTGATAGTGCAGGGTATGCACATACAACAGATGAGGTTGGGAACAGATGAAGAGGATGGCATGGGAGATGATTGTGATCTGTCCATCTGCAGAAAATTTTTGCAGCAATGGAGACTGTAAAAATAGATCTAGCCACTAGAGCAACTGGATGAGGTGATCAAGGAGATTAGGGAGCTGATGTTAGGGTCAGCAGAGACTGTCAACAAGGAGAAGTTGGGAAGAAAAGCAGCAACAGTAGCAGGGAAGTGGAGCAGATGAATAGCTCCCAAGAATTGTTTGGGATCCAGGAGGATTTCAACAACTAAGGTGGAAGCACATGAGTAGGAGATCATGAATTTTGTAGATGAGGAGTATGATGCAGGAACATCTCTCCACGATAGTTCGCCAGCTAGCCAACCACGTCAGCGCATGCATTCAAAGGGAGAAGAGGCGCAACCTCATTTCAAAATTGAAATTTAAATGTAATTAATGTTGTAGGCTGTTGAGCCATGAGGTCGTGCTTTGCACAGGCTGTAGTGTAGATATGCATTTAATGTTTGAAGGATGAAATCTAGATCTGATTCTGGACTAGACAGCCCATTCAATGTAATTGAATAGGGTAGGTGGGATTGGAGGGAAGAGCTCGAAGAGCCCCCTCATGTAAAATATCTTTTGATCTCTTTTGTGGTTGGTAGCAAAGTATGCAAATGAGTTGAGTAGGTAGAAGAATGCATAGAGAATCCGTGGGAGAGAGAGAGAGAGACGAGACCTTGTTACAGGCCGTGCTCAGAAACACCTTGTAAAAACAAGAATTTACATTTAATACAAAACAACAGTTTTTCCTGCATGAATTCTGTGTTGTGTGAATTTCTTTGAGTGTTCATTTTATGCTATAGATGTATGATTAGGTATCCATTTGCAGGAGTTCTTTGATTTCGATTTTGGGGTTATTTGAGGCTTCATGCTAGGTGGGTGTGATAGAGTTCACTTCCAATTCTGTAGAATTTGGACAAAGACATGACAGGAGGGCGCACCAGCTGAAGTCTTAAACTCAGGAAAAGATCTCAAGGTTGCTGAACACCTTGGAGATAGGACTGTGTAGAGGAAAGGCACAGAAGAAGACAAAACCTTTGAGGAGTTCTGTAGAGCTCTGCCATGAGGGCATTGAGCATATGCATAGGTTGCATTGAGGAAGAAATCTGCTGTGAGTTCAATAGAAGTCAAAATCACTGAGGATCCTAGACACTCTGCAAGGATGGCATTGAGTAGGTGCCAGAGTGCACAGGAAGAACTCTTCGAGTTCTGGAATTGAAAAAGAGTCCATAGAGAAGGATCTTCATAGGGTTGCTAAGTACCCTACATGCTCAGGAAGGAGTTTCTTGAGCAAGAGACTACCAATAAGGCATCAGATTCTCCATCTGAGGAGAAGAAAAAGGATAAGTTTCCTTAGAGGTCGAAGCTATGGAAAGCTCAGAAGAGATAGCAACGATTTAGTGTGCCGAGACTCTGCGAGGAGAGAAGAAGTCACGGGAACCTCTTAAGGTTTCTGAGAAGGATAAAGCTTAGGAGGGTGAGTGATTTTACACACAGAGCCATAGCTGTAGAGATCGCAGAAATGGAGCAAAGGTTGAGGCCTTTTGCACTTGGAAAATTCTTCCAAGTCCAGGAAGAATGCGCACAAGCTCAGGAGGAGCAAAACTATCGTCAGATTAGTCGAAGAGATCTGGACTGTTGAAGTTTCCACGTTCAGGGAGTAGTGGGAGAGTGCGCAGAGTTGAAGAATTCAATACTTGGAAGTATTTGAAGGGTTTCCGCAAGGAGTGCGTGCAGGAGTCTTCTTGAAGACTCGAGTTGTGGAGAAAGATCAGGAGGGTTAGTACCTTGAAGTGTTCAAAGGAAGATGTTGCAAAGTTACTTTGTAGCTTGTTCAATTTGTGGGAGTTGTCAAGGAGGAAACAGATGGTTGGAATTCTCCGTGGAGAATTCACGAAGTCCCGAGAGTCGTCAGATCTTGCAGAGGAGCAAGGAGAGTTGCGACGAGTGTTTTCTCAAGTGTAAATCTAAGGAGAGATGGGGCCGTTAGATCTCTCGTGAACTCTCATTTCAGAATTCGAGAGTTGAAGGGGCAGAAGAATCCATGTCAAATATTGTAGACAGTGGAGAGTGGACAAGTGGCGTACTTGTCGACACAGAGGTCAAACCTTTATTGACCATTTCGGGGTTTTGTGAGTTGGAGAACCAAAAGCCTTGTAGCGAGATTCATGAAATCACGAAGTGCAAAGTCCCGAAGGGGAGAAAATATTTGTGTGGGGCCAACTATTGGTGAAGCGTGTCAGAACTCGACATTTCAGCATTTCGGAGGATAAGAATTCGGGATTTTGTTTTCGAGATTCTCGAAATTGCGAAACGCGATACTGTCGTGGGAGAGTACGTGACAAGCGTTTTGGCACATAAGAAGTTTGGGTTTCAGAAAGAAAAGAGTTGAGAGACTTGGAAGGAGAAGTCGGGAAGTCGCGAACTCTGAAGTTCCGAAATCACGAGAAATACGACCACATTGTTTGGTGAGAGGGAGATTGGAATTGATGCTTCGTGTTTGATCGCGTGGGCTCAATTCATAAGGACCTGTGGAGAACCACCATTTTATGTGCGTGGGATTCCCCGAAGAGGAATCGAAGAGTCAATCTGACTCAAGGGCATGAATTAGAACGATCCTATAGCGGACCTTGACCCGAGGGTTGGGGGTCTGCATCAACTAGAAATTATGGTCTCTCAATATAATTTTCTGATTGACCAAAGAAAAACCTCATCATTATGATATAATGCTAATAATATCTCCATCACATGATAATTAATGCCAAGACATCATCATTAATTGACATTCCTTATGACAAATTGTAAATCATGAGATGGGCCCAAACACATGGAACATTATTATTGAATAGGGATATTTGGAACCTCATTCTTCAGAGGGATCTTAGTTTTTATTGGCTACCACTGATTCCTTATGTGCCACAATATTTTACACTAGAGGATCATCCCCCCATTGCATGGACCATCAATTTGAATCAATGGGGATGATCATAGCCATTCATGGTATTTAAAATATGCCTCTTACAAATTTTCCAAGATACACATGGATGATGTGAACCATTTTTGGCTTCACCAAGTGTCACAATTATTTACATTGTGGGGAAATCCCCTGCTGATGGAATTTGGGTAGTTGATTTAGATGGGTGAGGGTGATCCTAGCTATGTGCAACACTTTATGCACCCTTTTACCAAATATCTCAAGGAATTGCATGACTACATATAAGTCATTTATCTATCTTGGTGGATATATCTAGGTCACTTATGGTAGTTTGGGTTCCCATACATTTTCTTCCCTCAAAATTGAGTGAGGGAATGTGAGTTGTATATTGGACCCCGTGGGTAAGATCTTGATTATTCATGAAAAATCAAGCCCTTTTTATTTTTATTTCTCACAACTTTGTGTAGATAGATGTGGACCATCGATGTACATCTAGAATGGATACTATTGGTCATCTGCAACATCTTTTATTGATAAGGTACATTTAATTAGGGGCCATGGACCTTTAAACACTATAAATCTCTTTGATTTTCCATTTAATCCTTTTATAGACTAGAATATGCCTAATGTTTGTTAAGGCCTCAAGAAATCCCTTATTATTTATGATTTTGGATAAAATACATGGGTGCTAAAGGAAGTATTCCATACAAAAGAGGTTTTTCAAGGCCTATAATGCCTAGACGATTTTTCTTATAGGGTTAATGGGTGAAGAAATAAGAGACTTTAAACAAAACACGATCTATTATTTATTTTAGGGCGTAGAGAACATCTTAGGGTACTTATTCATGTATTTAGGGGGTCACTAAAGTTCAAAACATTGGGGTGGGTGCCCCCGTGGGATGACATATTCTACATATATTGTGAAGAGGTATATAAATAATATTTGACGCCTTGTCAAGGTACAAAAATAGATGAGACTACTTGAACCATATCTTGTAATGCTTTGGCCAAAATTAGCACTACTCAAAGTATGATCCAGATTTTATGAGAAGAACAAAATGAATACAGATTATTAAAAGATGCTTAACACATAATAATAGAGATATAGTAAAATTGGTTTTCTATTCAATAAGGAAATAAGTTGGAACTGTAAAATGCAGCGGAAAACAAGCTTTGCTGGAATGGTGGTGGCTTATATCTGAGAAGAAATGTGACAATTGCGCTCATTCACAAGAAGATGATTACAATCAGGCTCTTAAGTCCCTTTTACAATAAACAGGAATGTCAAAAACCCTATACATCCAAAAACCTAACCCTAGGAGATGAAGCGCCAAAAGTCATGTGGGCCCCATTTGGGTAAGTTAGTACATCAACTTCCTGGGGTCGTAACTTCTGCATACGATCTTCATTTTAGGCGCACAATATCCCATTGGAAAGGTCTATCCAAGGAATACACATTTTTTTTATATTTATCAAAGGTCATTTTCGACTGTGGCGAGCCCTAAAAACGTTGTTTAGGGCCTCTAAATGGTCCCGTAAGTCAGGGAACCGAAAACTAGAAAAACAAACTGCCAAACTGGAAAACTGCCAAAATGAACTAGTTGGAATAGGTGGGGAGGCCACCGACATCCATATGGATCAAAGTAGTAACAATGTAACAATGGAAAAAGGTAACAATGCTGATTGATTGTGGTAGTACCCAAAATTTCATTAGCCACAAATTAACCACACTTCTTAATTTCTTTATATATCAAACACCAAAGTTTCAAGTAATGATTGTAGATCGAGCTACCATCAATTGTTTAGGGAATTCCTATAGTTTTAAGCTCACTATGGTGGATTATTTCTTGGAAACCCCAATTATTTCAATCAAAATGGGTGGTGATAATGTGGTATTAAGATATATTAATTTAAAATATTGGGAACAATGACTATGAAATTTTCAGGAACTTTTCATGAGATTTTTTTCGGAAGGAAAGAAAATTGAACTAAGAGGTATGAAATATAAATAATCTAAAGTGATAAGATCCAAAATAATGAAAAAAATGTTAAAAAAGGGACACCAAAGAGAAATTACACAATCGTGATAAATATATGTTCAAACATCTAAGCCCTTGGTGCCCTTGGATCTCTAAAGAGTTTTTGACAATCACTCCAAGGTATTTTCCAAGATGCCTGAAGGCATTACTCTTGTTCATATTCAACCCATCCTAATAAATATCCCACCTAACATTTGACCTTAATTAATATATATGTATGCCCATAAGAGTGAGATTCAATGTATAGTTCAAAAAATTCTAGAGACCAATGAAGATTTTGATAAACCTATGCAAGAGAAGATATGGTAGAAAATTTTGAAAAAAAATGAAAACAATGGCACACACACAATACACAAGGGATTTACCCTAGAAACCCTTAACCATGAAAACTAAAAAACTTAGAGATGAATATTTATCTCTATTATTGTATTAAATAAACCATTCAAAACAAAATATTTAGGTATTCTATAGCATCAAACAACCCTAATATCCTAATGGAGATTATATTATAACCTTAATCCCTTCATTGGTACTAAATCGAAATTGGTTGAAACCATTGGCCAAAAAATCACAAAATCTATTGCTTCTTGCCCCTCATCCCTTAGATGCACAAACTAATTGCAATAAAGGGGGCATGTAATTTACAAAATTTGTTTTCAAGGTAATCTATTCTCATTGATTTCTTGTGCCAAGATAATTTATCAACATTGATGAAATTTGTCAATGAGTCTGCAACATTATCCAAGGTATCAACCTTACCCAACAACCCCCTATTTTCTTCAACCATGTCTCTAACAAAATGGTATTGCACATTAGTGTGCTTTATCTTATCATGATAAGTAAGGTTCTTTGCTAGGAAGATTGCACGTTGATTTTCACAATCTATCCTTACAAATTTTTGTACAAAAACAAATACATGCACACAATATTTGCAGCCATACAAATTCCTTATTGACACAGGTGGTTTCCATGTACTTATATTTTGTAGTTAAAATTCAAACTAAAACTTACCTCTTCCTCATCCGCCTGATTTCTCTGTCAAATAGATTAAACACATAAATACTCATAGATATTCTCAAGATCTCCAGCCTAGTATGCATCAACAAAAAATGTACATCTATCACTTTGATTGGTCCACAACTTCCTTGATAGTATATTTAATAATATGAAGTGCCATGCAAATATCCAAAAATCCTTTTTACAATTGTTCAATGTTCAATCCCTGTTTTTAACATATCTCTTCTCAAAACTCCCATTGCATGGGAAATGTTTAGTCTAGTACAAACCTTAAAAAAACATCAAGCTTCCAACATCAATCACATAGGGTATATGAGGTGTGAGCTCTTCCTCTTCTTATGTATTGGTACATTGTCCTGTAGATAACTTTATACCTACAACAATAGGAACCTTAACTAGTTTACATTACTACATGGTAAACCTTTGCAATATTCTCCCAGCGTGCTTCTTCTAATTAAATCGAAGTTTTGTTTTTTCTTGATCTCTTTCAATTCCCAAAATAATATTTGTAGCACTAATATCCTTCATATCAAACTTAGAGGAGAACTGAGATTTAATATCCTTGATGTTTTCCTTATTTTTTCCAATTAGCAACATATCACGAAAATATAATACCACATAAACAAAATGATCCCTGACTTATTTGGAATACACACAATTATCATCCTTTCGTCTTGAAAATCCATATCCCAATATGCAAGTATAAAAATTTCAATACCACATTCTTGGAGATTGCTTTAATCCATAGAGGAATTTTTTCCATCTTTTAAACGAGCTCATTATTTCTTTTCACTATAAACGTTATGGTCATTTCATGTAGATTTATTTTTCAAGATCCTCATGTAGGAATGGTAATTTAACATCATACGATGTAATTCAAAATCAAGCAAAAAAACTATAACATAATTAACTTAGCAAGACGAGAAAAAATATCACCAAATCCAACTCCCTCCACCTGGCAATATCCCTTTTCTATTAGGAGAGATTTTATCTTCTCCACTTTACCTTCATCATTAATATTCTTCTTGAACAACCATTTTCTACCAATAGGTTTTATTTTAACAAGAAACTTGACCAAATACCATGCCCCATTGTTTTCCAAGGTCTAGATTTCTTCAACCATAGCCTTCTTCCAAATTTTACTATCCTTTAAATAAAGTTCCTCCCTAAAAATTATAGGATCATCATCAATAGTATATAAAATAAAAGAATAATGAAAATCAAGGGGCCTATACCTTTCCAATTTTATAATTTCTCGAATTGATGTCCTCAAGACTAGGGTTTGAGGTTCCTCCTCATTTAGTTCATCTTATTCTATTCAATCAAATTCTCCCTCCTCCAAATCAAAATTAATTTTCTTTGGTTCTTCCCCTCCAGAGATGATTTTAAGGATGAAAAATTATTTTAAAATGTAGAAACCTTGGCGAATCTTCTCAATCCTTCATCCTTCATATGGCAACTACAAAATGTTTGGCGATATTTTTGTAAAAATATTCAAATTTATAAGGATTTTATATAGTTTGTATAAAAGTTTGGCGATTTTTAAGGTAAAATAATTTCATCCTATAGAATTTGGGCAAATCATTTTTAGAATAGCGGATTTTTTTGGGAAAAACCTTGGAAAGTTAGCCCATGAGCGAAATTTAGCCCCTAAAATCATCCCTACGAGTCTCTTCATTGGTCTTCCATATTTGAAGCAACCTTACTTTATTGGAATACTACATATCAACTAGAAACAATCTTCCTTGTTTCTGGTTTCCAAACCTTATAGCCCTTTATGCCATTTTTATAACCAATAAAGATATTTTTTTTTGTGAATAAAAGTGGATCCTTATATTAATTCCAGCTGTAAGTTTACAAAAAAGACCAGTAGCCTATCTTCTTACAAAAAGGCCAACAAAATATCTTCTTACGAAAAGGCCAGCACCCAATCAAATCGACGGTTCATATTAACTCTCTCATTTCACGGTTTCGCGTTTCGCGAATTGGGCGGACAACGCCCTCCATGCTTTCTCTCGAGTCAAGTCAATGGACCCGGTCTTTTCTAGTGTCAACGGTCCAGATCGATTCTTGCATTTTGCGTTTCGCGACTTGGGAAGAGAGCTCCATCTGTGATTCAGACTCCCGATAGCCGGTTTTCCAAAATTTTCTTGAGTCGGATCAATGGGGCTAGATTGACGGTCCTAATCTTTTCTTGTACCAACGGTCCAGATCTGTATGTAGATTTCGCGATTTCTTATTTCACGATTTTGCATTTTGCGATTTCGCGGCTTTGGAAAGTAGCTGCCTTCATGCTTCAAACTCCTGATGGTTGAATTCCCAAAATTTTCTCACAACAATTCAGTGGGACCTGATTGACAGTCTAGATTTCTTCTGGTACCAACGGTCCAAATCTGATATCTCTTTTCGTGATTTTTCATGTCGCGATTTCGTGACTTTGGAACATAACTGTCTTCATGCTTCGGATTCCCGGTAGCCGAATTCCCAAAATTTTCACTTGCCAGTTCTATGGGACCGGATCGATGGTCCAGATATCCTTTAACATCAACGGTCCAGATCCCCTCTCACTTTTCACGACTTCGCAACTTTGGGAAACAACTTCCTTCATTCTCTTGAATTTTGATTATCGAGGTTCTGAAATCATCAGTCGACCGATGATTTTCTACACTGTCGCTTATGGTTTCCATCTCTCCTGGGCTTCTGGTCATATCTGACATGGAAAAAATTCTAAGTAAACAAAGATGGCTCCCCGTTCGGATTGGGGCCATCCAACTGATCCATCTCCTTTCATTGGAGCCAGAGGGGTGAGATTTGGGACATAACCAATAAAGATATGATTTCTACTTTGTTGTTCTATTTTTTTTTCTCATATGCAACATGAACATAAGCGTAACAACCAAAAACTATAATATTTGAAAGAGAGGTTTTCTTACTGATCCATGTCTCATGTAGAAATTTATCAACCAATGCCAATGAATATTATTTATTTGTAAGGTAAGATAAGGTGCCTACTACCTATACCCAAAATTCATATGGTAATCCTACACCATTTAGCATACTTCATTACTTTTCCATTAATGTCCTATTCATTATTTTTGCAACTCCATTCCATTGAGGTGAGTATGGATTTTTTTTTTCTAAAGAACTCTCCACCATTATATATCCTCAACACCTTTATATTTTTTCTCCATTTATTTTTCCACAAGAGCCTTAGAATCTTTGAATTTATTGAAAACCTCAATTTGTTTCGAAGGAAATATATCCATGTATTCCTTAAGAAATAATTTATGAATGAAACATAGTACAAAGATTTACCTAGTGATGGAACATGCACTAGTCTGAACACATCATTATGTATTATCTCTTGAATCACTTATGCTCTTGTAGTATCAAATGGAAATCTAAGCCAATTATATTTAACTTAAACACAATGCTCACATAAATCAAAATATAGAGCATTTAGATATTCCTTCAACCATACCTTTATTTTGAAAAGATTGAAGGACATTCTCATTAATATGTCCTTATATTTGATGCGAAAGCATGGTATTGTATTTAGGGATAGTAGGGGTCTTCTATACATCTCTTCTCACCTCGAGAACAACCAGCTATTGTAATCATTCATGATGGTTTTCTCAAACTTGTATAGTGTTTCAATAAAAAACATTCTTCCAACACCACTACTCATTAAATCATATTGCAACTATCATTTTCAAATATTGTCTACACACTTGCATCACTCATCTTACTCACATATATTTTTCCAACCCTAGAATATGTAAAAAGATAGGGACAATTTTAAACCTTCCATTTTTGAGAGGTGGCATGACCTTTCCACATCCTATGATTTTGGTTGTCAATTCATATCCTAAGAAGGCATTGCGTCTGTTATACTTTTCAAAATTATGGAAACATTCTCAATAAGGGGTCATATAAATGGAAGCACCCAAGTTAGTCAACCATGCATCATAATTTCATAATATACTTGAATATTTTAAGTGTTCATCTCCTCCTCCTTATATGGAGGTTTTAACTTTTCTGGAAGGGGCGTCATCATTTTCGTTTATTTTATTAACATTTTTTATATTTTCAAGTCCTTCAAATGCCTAGCTTTATTGCAATTCTAGAATTTCCTTATAATTTTTCCAGGATATTTTACCTCCATATAGACTTCAATATGGCCTTGGAATTACTTTAATTTCTATCTTCGATTTGACCTCTCACAAACAATAAATTCTTGGCTAGACCCTCCTAGGATATTTGCATCACTTCTTTTGATAACAAGGAAGCAAGTACATACCCAAACTTTAATATATTTAGTGGCACTATTAATGGATACAATGAACTTATCTCATGAATGTAACCAAGAGCATAACAATGTAATACACTTATATTATTCTTTCGATATAATATCAACATAGCATAAATGACTTACCATAATGTTAAAATATTTAAGATTCTCTATCATGGAGTTACCATCATTCGTCTTAAGGTGGTACAACTTATTTAGAAGAACTAAGTTGTTTACCAAGGACTTTGACTGATATAAAGAAACAAAATTTTCTCATATCTCCTTAAGGCTCACTTCTCCTAAGATATTCAACAATACTAAATCTGAAAGACATAACTAAATAATATTGTTCACCTTCCTATTTAATTTTTCCTAGTCTTCTTTTTCCATACCCATGAGTTGTTTTCCCGAAACAAAAACCCATGGATCTCTATCCACAGGAAGGTATTCCATATTCAAATTCCATAACTCAAAGTTTTGACCATTAAATTTATCCATCTCTCTTCTTGAATTTCCCCTGATGATATTTCACATAACATTCACTCACACAAATCTCCCACTCAAGACTAGGTTTATCATATACCTAAAATACCTTTGTTATTCAAAGAATGAGTTAAATCCTAGAAACAAAGGTGTCCCTATAAAGCCAATAACCTCACTTCAATACCAAATGAATAGTATGATAAACCTATGTAAGAGAATATATGTTGAAAAAATCTTAAAATATAAGAAAAAAATGGTGCACACATAACACACAATAGATTTACCTTAGAAACCCTTAACCAAAAAAACTATCAAAGTTAGAGCTACACCTATCTCAGTATGAGTGTATTAACTAAAATATTCTTAATATAGCATTTAGGTATTCCACACCATCAATTAAAATTAATATATTAATAAATATTAGATTACAACCCTAATCCATTTATTGGGACTAGAGGACAACCCTAATCCCTTAATTAGGAATAAATGACACCCTAATCCCTTAACCAATATTATATTACAATGGGTTGAAACAATTGGCCAAAAAACACAAAAAATGTACAGTTGGCATTAGCCCCTAGATGCAAAGTCTTCCTACAAAATATATGACACAATATACCCGATAGTTGGCATCATTTGACTGATCCAAAGTCCTTTCTCTTCATCTATTGTGATGTCTTACAAAAATATTCTTCATGGATTATGTCCATATATTATGGAGAACTCTAGATCACCAATGAAGATAAGGTTCATATTCATGTCATTGATAAATTGTTAGATGGATTATAGGAAGTTTCTTTAGTATCTCAGATCTCTATCTAGGATATCATCATATTAGAATGATGGAAGAAAACATCCCCAAAAAACCTTTAGAACATATGAAGGTCATTATGAGATTCTAGTTATGCCTTTTGGGGTTACTAATGCACATCCCTCATTTCAAAATTTGATGAATTATATTTTCAAGCCCTTCCTCAAAAAAATTGTTTTGGTATTTCCCGATTATATACTATTTTACAACAAATCTTGGGAAGTGCATGTGCAATAGGTTGACATGGTCTTAAAAATATTAGAGGAGAAATGACTATATGTGAAACCTTTCAATTGTACATTTTGGGTTCAGGAAGTGAAATATTTGGGTTATATTATATCTCATGATGGAGTCAAGGTGGACCCTAACAAGCTCAAATCTTTGATGAAATGGATGATTCCAAAACCTTCAAGAATATTAAGGGATTATTAGGATTGACATGCTATTACTATATGCTTTTCAAGAACTATGTTTGAATAACGTATCCTCTAATAAAATTACTATAAACAATTGTTTTTGAACTCTAGAAAAAATCCAAGACTTTGATAAATTAATATGGCCATGTATCACTCTTGTCTTCGCCACACTTGACTTCAAAGAAAACTTTATCGTGGAGTATGGTGTCTTGGGGCATGTCATTGTTGTATTTTTAGTGTAATAAATAAGTCCATTTGCCTTTGAAAGATGACTCAGAGTACAAAAATTACTCAAACCCATATATGAGAAGGAAATGTTGGCCATACCACATGAAGTTAAAAAATGACATCCTTACCTAATAAGAAGACACTTGAAGATAGAAACAAATTAAAATATTCTAAAGTACTTTTTAGAACAACAACTGTCTTTATAAGAGAAACAAAAATAGGTCACAAATATGATAGAATATGAATTTGAAATTATATATAAAAAAGAGAGATGGATGCACTTTCAAGGAAAGAGGAGGACACTAATGCCTTACTTTGTGCTATTTCCATTTTATAAGTTGATTGGGTGGAAGAAGAAAGAATAAATTGGAAGCATCACTAGAATACATGGATACTCATTCAATAACCACAATATGATCCTAATTCATTAGATAAATTTACACGGAAGAATGATTCACTTTAGTACAAGGATCAACTCTTTTATATGTAAGAAACCCCAACTCAAATAGAATATCCTTTCTAAACTGCAAAATTCTCCTATAGGTGGACACTCCATATTTCTAAAAACTTATCTTGAGATCAAGAAGGAATTTTTTTAGGAAGTTTTGAATAGTTATGTTCAAAACTTTGTGGCAATTGTTTTGTCTTGCTAAAAAAAAAGAGAGATGTTAAGGACCATATTTCTTGTAGAACAATTAGCTATTCCAAGTAAACATATGGAATAATTCACATGGTAGTGGTGGATTGAATCACAAAGTATTCCATTTTTTATCACTTTGTCATACATTTAAATAAACTATGATAACCATAATATTCATGGAAATGATTTAGAAGCTACATGGAAGCCTCAAGATTATTGTAAATGATAGAGATCCCATTTTTTATAGTGATTTTTGGATTGATTTTTTTTCCTATTTAGGTACTCAAAATGCTATAGCTCCTCTTACCATCCCCAATCTAATGGAAAATCGATATTGTGATTAAATGTTTCAAACGTTATCTGCATAAAAAATGGATCAACATTGAGGGAAACATTTGTTTGAAGGGGAGGGGAATATTAAGGAACTAAGTATAACCCTCATTCATTATCATTACATTTATTATAGTTATGTTGGATTATTATTTATTTATATTTCTCTTTGTCTCCTATATATACATCAATGAGACTCATTTGAAGGACCATCTTATCTTGTGCATTTGATATTTGGTAATAGGATTAACCCCCCTTGAATATGCTTCTTATTCATTCACTTTTTCACTTGATTTAGGTGTGGCATTACTAAATTTGGTCTTTTCTATGCATATTTAACTATTTATCCCATAACAGGGAGGATGTAGCCTGATGGGCTATATTGAGTGATTGAGTATTTTGAGCTTCATGTAGGAGGTCACAAGGTTGATATCTTGGGCTTGATGCCAAATCTATTATATTCTTCACTCAATGTCCATATTAGGTACGACACTGTACTTAACAGCGACAACTTTATTTTTTGTACCATTCATGAAATGTAAGGAAGTTCCTAGGGGTTTCTCCATGATGTTTTCCTTGAAAAATAAGAGAGAGTGTGTAGCTAGTCATTTTATAGATTCATGTAGATACTATGACATGCGATATTGTACATTCACCAAGCTATGAAATACTCAACATATATAGGGAGAATATATACAACAATATGAATCTTGACCGAAGGAACTCTTTGGTTGGCTAGAGAATGACATCTTAGCATTGGTATGTATGACTTTATTGATTTGGGGCCTATGGCATAGAATCCAATCACAAAGTAAGGGGAAAATTATTGAAGATGTATTATGAAGACATTTTCATGGCCACTATTCTCGAAGATGACTTGGAGTCGATTACGCAGGACAATGAACACCCTAAGACCAATGATCTAGATTAGATTGAGAATGAACTGGAACAATACGTAATATTGTAGAGAGAACATGAACATATCATTGGAATTAGATTATTACAATAAAAAACCTATTAATGAATCAAACAATTAAAAACAAATTCTATTAATGAATCAAACAATTAAAATGATTGGAATATGGATAGAAATATAAAATGGATAGAATGGTGATAACTTATCTTTGAGAAGAGATGTGATATCTAAATTCATGCACAAAAATCTTGTAGCAAGAGAATAAAGATACATTTTATAATATTCCTAAAAAAACACTAAGATGAAATAAACCCAACCCTATCATGGTCAAGGATGAGCTAAAACACCAAGTTGGATGAATATAAGTTGTCTGGGAAAAACGGGAGTCTTGTTGAGATCGTAACTTTTCTCTTGATGAATTGTTTTGGGTCTTCTATTGCTAATTGGAAATAACATTAGAACAATGAGTCAGATACTAGTATTTGGGTGTAATTTCCCCCAAAAATGTAAGGTGAAGCCATAAAAAATACAATGAGAAAAAATTACTCAAAAACTATTAATATGAGGACCATTTTTTAGATGGCCTTGGATGGCCACTTTAAAAAATGATCATAATATTGACATCTTTTGTGTCACTTTTTCTTGATGTGATTTTCATGGTAGTAAGAAATATGATAAAAAAATATCATAATCATGAACATAGGAAGAATCCAAACATGTTCAATTTTTTTGAACATGTAACATAAATAAACATTGTTGGAATGACTATAAGTTTTACCTTTAGAATTAGAACTGATTATTAGATTGGATGGAAATCGGGGTTTTCATGATACCTTTTTTACTTGATATTGATGCTAGGAAGAGTGTCAAGATTTTTTTTTATACTAGATGCAAGAAAAAAGCGGAAGCTTCACTATGGTGATGATGGTTGGTGGAAATAAAGCAAGCAAATACTTTTGAGGTGGTGGCTAGGGGAACACTTCATACAACTACATTTTTAGCATTCTTGGTTAGGCATGTTGTTAGCTATACGAGCAAAATACAAATGTAGTGTAGCTAGGGGAATAATATGGGGTACCTAGGGAGGTACCAAAGGGGAATACTAGTAGAGAGGTATTGTTATGTACAAAGGCTACTATTAGTAAATAAGGCCTACTATGAACATAATACATTTAAGAGGGATTACTAGAAGGTTATGTTCCTAGAAGGTTCCTCCTCTAGAATGTTCTTAGGTGGTAGGTAGCACTATATAAAGGAGGTATGAAAAATGTAATGGGAAGGTTGAGAAGTATTGTATTTGGAGCGATAACTCATTAGGAGGTTTCCCCCTCGAAGAGGTAAGTGATCAAGAGTATATCCCTTCCTTAAAAGGATTGATTATACAATGTTTCCCTACCCTTAGGGTTTTCATAATAATAAAGGAGATTTTTTGTATTTCTATTGGATCCATTCAGATATTTGGTACTTAACAAGTGGTATCATAACACTTTCTTCAACCACAAAAAGGGGAATTTTTTTATTTTATTTTATTTTTTTCAGGTTTCAAAAGATGAAGAAAAGGAGGGCTGAGAAATTTCAGAAAATTCTTGAAGCTTCATGTGCATAATTTTATGAAAATGGTTAGATATAAATTCCTCTTGGGAAAAAACTGCTTTTAAAAGGAATTGTCAGAATTGGATTTCGGGAGGCCAAGATATCGATGATTTAAACTCAACAATTTTAAGGGTTTTTATGTGGATGACCACGTTATTTTACAGATTTATATAGCAATTGGTGCTTAATTTACCTAAACAAATTGTAGATTTGAGCTTCGGAAGTGAAGATATCACTGATTTAAAATCATCCATTTTTAGGGTTTTTCATGACGATGACGAGACTCTAGAGCTCATAATTTTTGACATGGTGCTCAAATTGTTACCCGCTTAATGAAATTGGATAGATGATTGTAAGACATTTATTTTCATATATCATATGCAATATTTCCAATGGATATTCTCTCTCGAATCCTCATAGAAATATGATGGTAGATTCAAGCCCTCAAGACAAAAGTTCAACATTTTAAAGAGATCCATCATACATAGCAGGAGAGAAATAACATTTAGATCATCGACAATCACGTCATGGCATAATATAATTAAGACACCTATTATTGTTATTATTTATAGGTAGAATGTGATGAATCGTCTATGGAGATTTATAACATGGAGATCATCGACCATTACTTCATAGAAGAATATAATAAAGAAACATCTACTTGGTCTTATTGGGAGGCCGAATATGATGATTGGTATATGGATAGTTTTCATTTTTGGGATGAAAAACACCTCCATGTTTTATTTTATGACTCTATGCCACCTTATGTAGAGCACATCCCAGAGAGTAGATAAGAGTCTTCTATGCATATTCTTTTTTAGTCTTCTTATGCTCCAGTACCAGTGGATGATTTTTTGGTCGGCTCTACATATTTGGATCCACCTGACCAATGTTGATATTTGGAGCATAATTTGTAGCTGGCTATTGAGTTCCTATATCCTTAGCATGGATTTCACATGAGCACTTTGACATGGGACCTAGGTTTACAGTGGCGGTTGGACTACTTCAACATGGTGGCTAACACTTCTACATGGGAACCTAGTTCTTGAGCCTACTTTATCATTTTTCTCCACACTTCTCCATGGGACCTTGGTATATGGTTGTACTTCCTCATCAAAAGAGTTGAGGAAAACATTTTCATAGGGAGGATGGGATGCAGTGTAGCTAGGGGAATAATATGGAGAAAATAATATGGGGTACCTAGGAAGGTACCCAAGGTGAATAATAATAGAGAGGTATTGTCATGTATGGAGGCCGCTATTAGTAAATAAGGCCTAGTGTGAACATAATACATGTAAGAGGGATTACTAGAAGGTTTCTCTTCTAGAAGGTTCCTCCTCTAAAATGTTCTTAGGTGGTAGGTAGCACTATATAATGGGGTGTAAACAATGTAATGGGAAAGTTGAGAAGTATTATATTTGAAGCAATAACTCATTAGGAGGTCTCCCCCTCAAAGAGGAAATTGATCAGGAGTGGATCCCTTCCTTAAAAGGACAATTTGTATAGTGTTTCCCTACCTTGAGGGTTAACATAATAATAACAAATATTTTCTATATTGCTCTTCGAATATTTGTGGTGATTTTGTTATTCATATCTTTGGTACTTAACAGGATGACATGATCAAGCCCTAAATTGAAAAACAGAGAATTCTAGAAAGAAAACAACTGAGAATAAAATAACTTGAATGAATATTATTCCCAAACCCATGGTGAGATTAGAAAAATTATATGATCTTCAAGATAAATTCAAGAAAATCACGAACTGCAAGACCAATTTATCTATACAGTATGAGGTGATTAACTTGGGACTAATTGTTCCCCTGTAGAGAAACATGCCTTCATCATACTTTTTAAAGAACAAAAAAACATATTTGTATATACATATGATGATCTGAATAATTTTGATACTAATATCATCTTGCATGTCATACCAATGAAGCCTGACACTAATCCCTTTCAGCAAGAATTGCGAAAAATGCATCACAATTTTGAACCTCTAGTGAAAAGGGAATTGCATAAGTTACTAGCTACTAAAATTATTTTCTCTGTAAGAAACACACAATGGATAACGAATCCAGTCCCTGTGGGGAAGAATAATGGAGATATCAAACTATGTATAGACTTCAAAAATATGTATAGAGCTTATGAGAAGGATAACTATCATGTTCCTCCAATGGAGAAGATCTTACAATGTGTCTCTAGATCTGAGATGATATCATTCTTAGATGGCTTTTTGGGATACAATCAAGTCCTGGTGTTCCATGATGATCAACTAAAGACTTCTTTCAGAACTAAATGCGAGACATATTCCTATAGGAAAATACCTTTTGGATTGATAAATGTTAGAGGCACTTTTCATAGAGCTATGGACATAACATTCAGAGGACTAATTGGTAAAATTGTTGTAGTTTACCTAGATGATGTTACTATGTTTTCAAAGAATAGAAAAAATCACATTCATCATCTCAAGCAAATCTTTGATAGATGCATAAAATATGGGATTTCTCTTAATCCTAGGAAGTCCATTTTTTGCAGTAAATTAAGGAATATTTCTAGGATTTGTGGTATCAAAGTCATGGATAATGATTGGACCAGAGAGAATAGAGGCCATTTCAAATATTTCCTTTCAACATAATAATAAATCAATGCAATTTTTCTTTGGCAAGATAAATTTTCTACATAGATTTATTCCAATTTTCTTTGTTACAGTGAAGCCTTTGTAGGACATGATCAATAAAAATTCAAATTTTAAATGGGGCCCTAAAGAAATTTTAATAATGATTTTATCTTACATACCTTTGCTTTTGACACTACATTTGCAACTATTCACATTCATAAAAATGATGAAGGGAATGGATTTCCCATTGCATTCATGAATTCAGGACTACAAGGGGAAAATATTAACTACCCTGAAGTAAATAAACATGTTTATGTTGTATTCAAAGCAATAAAACACTTTAGGACTTACCTATTGAAGTCCAAAACCAAAGTGGTAGTACCCTATTCTGTAGTCAGAAATCTGATGGTGCAAAAGGATTTGAAATAGAAACGAGTTGATTGAATGAATTTCTTGCAGTAGTATGACCTTGAGATTAAGTCTTCCAAGATAGTGAAATGGAAACGAATCTGCAAACTTGCAATAGAGTCAAAATAACCATAGAGTGATGAAGAGAAATTGTATGAGGAATAGGATTTAAATGAGAATGAAGTTTATTACATCCTTGCTTCTATTGATTCCTAGTACTATGAGCTAAAGTATTTTCTCAATTTTGTTAGTTCCCCACATCATTTAGAACCTAGAAAGAGGAGAGTTATCATATTGAAGGGTACATATTATGAACTTATCAATGCATTTTTTTAGAAGAAATTATGATAATATTATGTTAAGATGTCTCGAAAAATCAGATGTAGAAAGGGTTCTCCATGAATTGCATTATGGTTCTGTTGGAGGACATTTTGGAGGGGATACTAGAGCACATAAGGTTCTGATAGCAAGATATTATTGGCCCACAATGTTTAAATATACTCATGCATACATCAAGAAATGTGAGGTTTGTCAAAAGTTAGTTGGAAGGGAGAAAAATCCAGTATTCCCTTTACAACCTGTTTCAGTTGACAATCCCTTTCAATAATGGGGTTTATATATCTTTGGGGATAAAAAATAAATTCATTACAACTCCACAAATACATATCGACAACAACTAATTACTTCACAAGGTGGACATAATTTGTGCCTCTTAAAATTGTAAATGAAATCCAGGTGATTTCTTTCCTTGAATCCCACATAATTATCAGGTTTGATGTCCCTCTATATTTAGTGTTTGATAATGCAAAATATTTTTTATCACTAAAATTGACCGAATTTTATCTTGAAAAGAATATAAAAATCAAATACGCATTCAATTATTATCCTCGGGGAAATGGTTTTGCAAAGTCTACTCATAAAAAAATGATTAAGATCTTAAAAAGGTTGTGACTAGCCATCAAAGGAGTTGGCACCTATCTTTACCAAATTCCCTATGAGCTGATAGAGTGATTCCAAAGGAATGCTTAGGGATTTCTCCCTTCTTCCTAGTGTATGGTAAAGAGTCTATTTTACCTACCCATATCTTCTTTTCTTCTTTGAAACTATCCCAATCTTCCCAAGAAGAGAATTGTCCAGTTATGAAACATAGATTGAATACTCTCCTTAAACTAGAGGAAGAAATAGAACAATCCAAAAGGAAGATAAAAAAACATCAAGAGATAGTAAAACACTGGTTTGATAAGATTTTAGTTGGAAACAAATATTTTCAAGTTGGGAACCTAGTTATGAAATGGGACAAAGCCAATGAGACTAAGGGTAATCATACTAAGTTTCAACGGCTTTGGCTTGGCCCATACCAAATTCAAGAAATAATTAGAGATGGAAATTTTAAAAGCAAGACTTTGTAAGGGGAGACAAAATAACTCATTGTCAACAACCATAAATTAAAGAAATATTTTTCATAATCACCTAGAGTGATTTAGTTCTATACATAGTAGTTTTCCTTTCATTTTTTATAACGTATTTTTATTTATCAAGTTGTACCATGTTGGTTTAATGCATTTGTACAATTATTACCTTTTATGATATCTCTTTATTTACCTTCAAGTGATTGATAACTAATATTTCAGTTCATTACTATTTTTTGTTTCAGTATTACCAAATTGATTTGAAGGAATCCCCTTCTTGAAAATTCTCTTAAAGACTCTTGGAACTAGGGAATTTGTGCTACCGATTCTCTCTAGTAGAATGTGACATCAGGGGATTAAAAGGTTCATCAATGGATACCTTGGTATGGAAAAATATTATAAATCTGAATAAACTCCTAAATTTGTACATATGGAGAAATATCAACAGAGTTGGACATGAGTATGGTGTTTCCCTTTCCATGGTTGTAATCATATGGAAGATTTAGGACTTAATTGCAAACAAGAAATACTAGCCTATAGGTGTTTTGTAGGTATACTCTGAAATCCTCATTCACTCTATTATATTGTACTTACAGAGGGTGGACCCATGACTACTACAAGTGTTGATATTGTCTGCATATCAAAACAAATCTCATATGAACCCCCCTTCCTTCACACCCTATTTTCATATGCAATATCTATATGTAAAATCTATAAGGGTGAGCATAATGTGAACAATAAAGGAAGTTGAAACAATTGTAAGAAGTGTGGGTTGTACAAGTAAACTTATCAGGTCTATGGATGCTCAATGGAAGTGGGGATATGCTTGTATGATACCAAAGCATATTCATCAGGGATATGGATGCTCGCTAGAAGTGAATCAATGCTGGGAAAAGAGAGATAAGAAAACAAAATTGGCGTGTGATCAATTACAAACATTATTATGTGGTTTCATCCCTCAACAAGGAAAATACCATTTCCACCCCATAATTTGACGTACAAAGAATGCTTGGAAAATTCCTAGAATTTGTTATTAAAGGTTGAAATATTTCAGAAAGAAAAATGTCCAAAGTGGAACTCATGGTACATGGGAAAGGCTATGTTTACATAGAATATTATCCTAAATATCTTAATGTATTAAATCATGTGAGTTCTCTAAGAATAGAAATAATTCATTCATCATGTGTGTCACCAACTATTGTGTCTACAACAACTCCCATTGAATTTTCCTATTATGGAAAAATTAAATGCACACCCCCCTCCCCCCCACACACTAAAATTTATGGAAACTATGAAAGAGGAGGGTACTTCCTCAGATGTTATGGTTTTTGTGATAATTACAATGGGAAGAAATTCAATCACTTTGTTATTACAGTATTTTCTATGAATATGTTGCATGACAATTATTTGTGCTTAAACACTAATTTATTTTCAAATTTGTCCTCTATCAGTTTCATTTAAAAGGATCGATTGTAATTAGTTTGCTTTATTTGAATAATACACATGAAATACACATGCTCCTAACACTTTCTTGTGATTTTATCATCAGCCTTTTCATTTTCGGGCTTGCAGAATGATAAGTCACCATGGCCATAAGTTTCCCACATCTGAAATCCTTGTACGGTAATCCTAATGAGCGCTTCTCATCAGGATACAGTTTAATGTTATTGCATGTTTACCCACAACCCGTAGGCTACAAGCCTTGCAAGACAATTATTGTGGGATTTTCCTATCAGGATACAATTTAGCATGGTTATGTATTTGACTGCAACCCATGACCCACAAGCTTAGCATGGTCACCATTTTATGAAATAATGTGTCCCTTATTTGTCTCTAAAACCATACCTCGCAATCCTATCAGACTTAAACTAACAATATTTTCTCATTTGTCTTACATGGTAAATTTGTAGCTTAACTTTACCATGATACCTTCTCACATAGGTCTTGCGGGAAAAATGTCACAGGTTTTTCCCATCATGATGGTATTTTAATATTTTTATAATATTCATGTAGCCTGCATCTCACAAGCCTTGTGAGATAATCCTTATGTACTTTTCCTATTTGGGTGGTAAATTAACCTTACAAAAATATTCCACGACACACGAGCTGAAAACCTGTCGAATTTATTCTTCATGGGATAAATCATTTAGTATATTAATTTATTCTTTTGCAAGCCTATCCTCCTGCAAGAATTTGATCCCACGAGATTATCCTTAGACAAATATTCTCCATGAAACAACGCATCAATACCTTTCTTTCTTGTCAAAAGATTGAAAGTTTTTCATTAATGGTTTGACATCATAATGTAGAGTATGGAAGTGATTTATTAACCATAGACAATTATTACTCAAAGCATGTGATTTTTATGCATACTAGCACATGTTTGTATTTGGTTATTATGAATTTTCTCCTAATTCATTATCATAAAATGGAATTTCATTTCTTTAGAACAAAATTGTTCATGGTTTCTTCATCCGATGTGAAAAATATTGAGTCCACTTTGAATTATACATGTTCGCTTGGTCCATAATGTTGATAGCTTAAGAACACTAAGGAAGACCTTTGACTACTAGTGCCCCAACCTAGGAAGAAAGACCAAAAACTCTGCTCATGACATACACCAATCATTTCAAATGAATTCCAGGGTGTCTCACATGGAGTGAAATGTATAGACAATTCATCAATGAAGATTTCCCTATAGAGGATAACGATCTAAGAATATAAAAAAAAATTGAAAAAATCAGACTCTATGTTATAGCTTCCCGAACAACCATTCTTCCCTACAATTATGCATTCCACTCAGGGTATGTGCACCTAGATGCTAAGACAAAAATGATTATAAGTGAAGCAAGATACCCAATAACTTCCTCGACAACAAACAATATCCACCAAATGTGTCAGTTTCTAGTGTCAAATGTCTTTATTAACAAGACATTTATGGACACATTTACGAAAGAGAATCCCAAGCCAATAGATATCATTCAAGAATGGTGTGAAGAAGACAAGTTGTTTGTTACCAAGCTTAGAAAAGTGTACACCACATAGTATTTCGAGGTGCCATATCAACTCCTTGCGGCCATGATCTGCAATCCATATGGGGAGGAGACAAGAGTCCACTTTAATATTGAATGGGTTCCTATTGCACACAATGTGGTGGAAGAAAGGAATATTTTCAACTAGGCACAAATATTGTCAAACAATATCTTACTAAATGTCCAAGAAACCCACACCAATAAGAAACCAAGTTTTATATGTCATCCTTATTGATAGACACAATTTGTGCTTTTGTTCCCTTTCTCGAAATGAAATGGAATTGGAGCCCTAATTCACCTCCCATCCATGTATATTTTTAAGAGTTATGGGAAAGAAAATTTAAGGGATATTTTTATCAAATATGTGATTATTTTATAGCCCCATTATTTCATATTATTTTTGGCAAACCACTCAAGAGGATATCATAAGAAACTCTTAAAACTATGAGAGAAACTAGAGACTTGTATATGGAGAGACATTACACATATATTAGATTTTTTGGTTGCTCTACTCCACCCCACCTGCTCCCTATATATGTCTCAGATAAAATCATAGGCATTGAAGTAGCATACCAGACAATGGAGGCAGGTATCACTTGGTCTTTATCTGTAGGTAATATGAAGCAACTTCTTTAAAGGAACTAATTCTTTTTACAGGAGTGGCAAAGAACCATCACCCTAGAGGAGTATTATTTAACCACTAGTTCAAGACCATGGGGATGATACTCTCTTTCCAACATGAAAAGATTGAAGAAAAAATCTTCTTCCAAGGGGTTATATTTTTTGAAGAATTACTATCTTGTCTCTAGGATACATAACAAATAGAAATATTATTGGTTGAACAAGTGAAAAAGAAAGTCTTGTTCCAAGAATAAAGAAAAAAATTGATGGCCAATGCTCAAGAACAAGAATAGACCAGCAAAAAGTCCCAACAACAAAAGGGTGAAGAAAGGAATAAAATGGATATAGACTTGGAAGAGAAGCTGAGAAGAGAAGAACAACAAAGAGAAGAAGAAAATAAAAAGGAGGGGGAAAGATTCAAAGAAAAAACATAACAAAGAAAAGTAGAAGAAGTAGCACGTGAAGTTGTAGAAGAGGGAAATATAGAAAGTAGAGGAATCAGACCGAAAATCTATAGAAGAGGAAAGAAGAATAAATGAAGAAGAGGAGGAGAATAAAGAAGAGGAAAAAATAAATAAGAAAGCAGATGAAGTATCTAAAGTTGATAGGAGTGGAGTGAAAAATATAGAAGAAGAAAAAGGAAAAGACTCAAGTCCCAACATAGAAAAGGGTATTACATTGCTTGGTTCTCCCATAAATATCGGTACCCCAATCAATACGATATCACCAGGTTTCTTCTACTCCTCATTACAACTCATAGAATTTGATGATGTTGTGGTGCCATTAGGAGAATATTATTTTGGGAATTCTAAAAAGGGAATCTCCAAGAGAGAAACAAAGGGGAAAAAAACATAGGAAACTCCTACTCATGAGACACTTGGACAATATATTGTCTAGAATTTGACCAAGATTGACCCCCAAAAAGAATCATAGGAGAGATGTTGGACAATTGGTTTTCATTGATGTCTACCCTTGGAGAGTGATCTTGGATATTGATGTCAACCCTTAGAGATCAATATCAACCCTTGGAGAGGTCTAGAGATGTTGGATAATTGATTGAAATTTGTATGATTGATATTGATGGTGAGTTATTTAGGTATATTTTATGCAGTCTACATGTAGCCCCGAAGGTGTGGTTATGGGACCCAAAGTTTATTAAGGAATATGGACATGAAGGATATTGAAATTGCAGGTGAGACACTCATAGATGGATATTCCTTGTTGTGCAATTTCCGGTGATATGTGGTACACCATGTGGTTCCTCATGGTTAGGGAGATATGGCCTTGTAAAGTTGGAAGCCCCGAAGAGTGGTCAATAAGCCCCTAGTTGGTTACAAGTCTTAGTCAAAGGGTAAAGTGGTTGAAACAAGAAAGACCTAAATTAGGGAGAGAGGTTACTAAGAAAAAGTATATAAACACCTCAAGGAGTCTCTCATAAGAACACACACACTTACATTGAATATTTATATCGTGAATGTTATGGTTTATCTCGTGAATGTTATGGTCTATCTGAGGTTAAATATGATTTCAAGTCTAAAGTTACGAAGGAAGGTCGAAGGTGAAAGTCTTGGAGTTGTAGGAAACCCTAGTTTCTGAGGTATCTATGAATTGCATGTCAGTAGGGCACGGATGTACATAGAATGCAGTGGATAAAAGCGCGGATATCCATGGGTAGTAGTAAGGGAAGTCGTGGATATGTGAAAATATTGTGAAAGGGTGAGAAGAGATGTTGGTACCTGGTTTCTAAGGACTGTGGAAGAAGTTACATGTCATTTTATAGTACAACAAGTCAGCTACAGGACCAGAGGTAAGTTTTAAGGGTTATGGTTATGGTGTTATGGTACATGAATGGTGATAAAAGTATGTGATATGATACATCTTGGTGATGTTATGGTACATTGATTAGAAGCATTATTGGCTATCTTTGTGTATGGTTTTGTTACATGTTATGATGCATACTTGAGGCTTGGTATATCATGTTATGAGGTTTCATCTTGGTGATATTGAGGAGCATGCTTGAGGCATGTGCTTTTGAGATTTATTTTATGACTTGAGGCACATCATTGGATGCATGGTACATGTTGGTTTAGGTCTACTTGGTGAGATACATTGTTGGTTCATATCTTGGTTTATTTCTATATGGTGTATGACATGATATGGTATATGATTTGTACATGGTATGGTGTTTATGTGCATGGTTGATGTACATGTTCACGGTTTGGTAGAGGTGTTGGTGCATGGTTGATTCAGTTGTTGTGGTACAAGTTGTGGTACATGGTTGATGCTTGGTATAGTACAGGTTGATGGTTTGGTACATTCTTTGGTACATGGTTGAGACACATATCTTGTGATGGTATGTTGGTGATATTGGTACATGCTTGGTAGAGGCATGTGTTGGTGATGTTGGACATCTAGTTGAGAGGTTTCCTTGGTATATGATCCATGTGAGAGGATCTGTTTGAGTATTAGTGACAATGATAGGTTGACAATTTATAGGTTGATGTGACAATGGCGGTGATAGTGGCAGAGACAGTGGAATTTATTGTGGTAGTGACAATTGGTCTACACTTATATTTAATGGAGACAGGACAGGTCAAGGAAAGGGGGTTGTAGCATCCTTTTGGTTGGAGTCAGAAAATCATTGAGTTGGAGATTCCTTCAGGTTGGAGCATGAAAACTAGGCAGTTATAGCCACCTTTCGGTTGGAGTCAGAGAACTCAAGGGGGTTGTAGCCTCCTTCTAGTTGGAGTCAAAGAATTTAGGGAATTGTAGCTTCCTTTAGGTTGGAGCTTGTAAATAGGGCGTTGTAGTCTCCTTCAATTGCAGCTGGAGAATTTGGAAGTTGGTGCTTCCTATGAATTCATTCTTGATATATATAAGAAAACATTTTGTAGTTTTCTCCCATTTAGGTTTCCACGTAAATACTAGTGTATTTTGTATTTGATGTGATGTTTCTTATGATTATATGCTCATGATATATTGAATGCAATCATAGATGATACAATGATGATAAATTATTGAAAATTGTTGTTAAAGTGAAATAATATATATTGTGGTTAAAAGTGGTATAAAGTGCGCCTCATATTGATTCACCCCCCCTCTCAGTATTCCAAAAAGAGAGCATCTATATTAAGTGCATTTGTTGTAGCCAATACAGTCACTATGAATGAGATCAATGCTTTGCTAAAGTCCTACAAAGTAAAAGTGGAAACCCTTGAACAACAGATGAAGTAGCAAAAGGTTAAATTGGAAAGTAAATTCAAGAACCTAGCATATCAGAGGGATCACCTTCATAAATCTAAGATATAAAATATCAAACATGTGCATGTGCAAGAAATAAAAATGTTGACAATAGGAAATCAAGAAAAAACCATCCTTTATGAGTAGGAAAAACACAGACTCCTATAACTTCGAGACAAAGTAAGAATACCTGAGATAGATCTCAAAGAGAGTAGCACAAATACCAATACATTCACATGCATAAAACAAGAGGCCACTCTTGGTAATGAAAACCTGAGAGAGGAACACAATATTTTCTTTGATGAACTGAATGAAGTCCAATTTTTCCATGAGGATATCAACAAATTATGTGACTAGATAGGGGAGAAAAATAGTCAATATGATATTGTCCAACATGCCTTTGATAAGGTTTTGTATTGGAAAGGTTTGCACATAGAAACCCTTATAGACCTATTCATATTTACCAAAAGAGAATAGGGGAAAATTCAGATATTGCTAGATAGTTGGAAATTATCCTTTGAAGACATCCAAGAAACTATAGAAAGTACCACCAAGGCTTGCTACAAACTATGGAATTATGTCGATGAGTTATTAGATCAGTTTGAGATTCCTATCATTGATGAGTTACATCATCCAGTCCCTAGAAAGTTGAGAATTTCTGAAGTGGAGAAAAAAATAGATGATATCAAGCAAGTTATCGATCAGTTCAAAGAAGTCAACAAAGATTTTTTGAATAAAAATCTAATACAACTAGTTAAGTTGTCCACTACAACAAATGCCTACACCAAAGGAATTCATAGAGATTTGAAGAGAGAGGTTGCTGACAGAGATTTGAAGAGAGTATATGAAGCGGAAATACAAATAGAAAAGATCAAGATGAACATGATTGAAGAAATAACCCAGGCATATGACTCATGGAGAGCTTATAAGAAAAATATAGCCTCCAAGAAATCCTCATAGTTTTATATTTATAAATACCATGTAATGAATTGTAAATTGTATTCAAATTATAGATAGGGAAAAATTAGATGAAACAAAGGGATGTAACTATCATATTAATAGTCAAAAAAATTGAAAAGTCTCTCTTATTCTATAAAAGAGAGCTCCATGCAAGAGATAAGAACTTTTGCCCCTTGTAACATTTGATAATACTATTATCTCTCATGGAATAAAGAGGAGAAGGCATTTTAGCAACCATGAATGTATTCATTTGTGTATGGGATTATTCTACATGTGCAATTAATATATAAATTTCTTGTGTAGTAATTTATATGAACTATTCTTATGTTTTTTATTTGAGCAACTTATTCGTTTGTGGTTACTTATGGATGCAGTGATGGTGTTGCAGGTGTAATCTATATCTATTTGTGATTTAAATCTATTACATTATTGTTTAAATCTATTTTTGTTAACGTGAACTATTTTTGTAATCAATAATCTAATATTATACTATATTTATTTTGTTAGAAAGGCTCCTAATCAGGATAGGTTAGAAACAGATTAGAATAGATTTAGATTTAGAAAGATTTATTTGGAGGACAATTCATCTTCCTCTCTATAATCTAAATCCTCAGTGGAAACCAGTCCCACATACTAGTTGGAATTTTCCATACTAAATGAGAGTTAGTCTAATTGGGACTTACTATCGAGCATTTTCTCTTACTTGATTGATTGATCATTCAAACCCATCAAAAAAAGTGGCGCTAGAAGGAGGGAAATGAAAATGAATGGCTAGAAAATACTTGCAAAAACCTACCCATTCTAATATGTAAATAAACCCCTCTCATCGTAGTGATTCTCATACCCCTCACCCTGAGCATATCCTTGATCCACATCTGACTCTAGTGAAAACCCTTACTCATTTTTTGGGCCAACAGAGAGAGTATCAATCCCATCCCACAACATCAAGTCCCCCAAATTTCAATCCCACTGAAATCACTTATCTCCAATAACAATCGCATATCTTTACCCGAGTTGTAAGAAAAAACATTGCATTCAAGATGGTTGAATACCCTCTACCTGAGAGACAAAAACAACCCCGATTGGTTGACGTAAGTTCTCCAATCGACATTAGTATCCCAATTTTTGGAACCCCTAATTATCAAATTTATAACATCCTTAGGGGAATACCTAATCCCATTGATATAACCTTTGAGGAATATGTATCTCTCAATGTTGGTTGTATCTATTGAATTCTATACTTCTTCTCTTTTGGTATTAAATGTTTGTAAAGAGAGATGAAAATGGTACCCTAGAAGATACATTTAAATAATCCATAAAAGTAGAGAAATATATGTTCAACTTAAAAGGAAACCTTGGGATTAACAATGACCAAAGCACATCATCAAATACCAAGAATGAATCTCCCCTAAAAAAATCCCCTGCTAAGAAAAATGACCAAGATTCCATGGATATGGAGAGCCTACAAATGATAGTAAATAAAATAACTAATGAAATTGTTGATACGAAAAGGAATGTTGATGAAGGTACATCCATCAAGAAATTATTCAAATATCCCTTCAAGGAAAATACCCCTCCTACAAATATGCCTACTCCACCTACTGAGGGAATTAACATGGAATACTTCATCAATATATTTAAGGATTTATCCTATGGTAGTGAAGCCTCTTCATATGGGAAAGATAAAAAAGAAGGGTAAGAGAAAACTGGAAAGGAAGATCAATTTGGGGATGTTGAAGAAACATTTGGAAATGAAGTTAATTCATATTAGGATGTTTCTTACAACCTGTTTGGAGAAGATGAAGTTGAAGATGTTGAATAAGTTCACATATCTCAAAATGATTACAATACTATAAGTAAAAGCAAAGCTTCAACATCAAATTCTCCTTCTACTTATGATCCTGCTAAGAAATCATCAAAAACTCAAAATTTGACTTCCTCTGTCACAATCTCCTCATATTTCTCAGTCTTGGCTAACACGGGGTATGATTTTGTGGAAAAATTGAAGAAAACTAAAGAAATTTTTTCGCTATTTGAGTTGTTGAAGTTACCAAAAATGCAAGAAAGTTTTATTAAGACCCTGTAGGGATGATCTTCAGGAAAAATAAAAGACATCGATGGATGAGGAAGTAAAGGAAATGGAATGTCTATCCAGACTGTAGATTCTAGCAAGAAAACTACTAAAAATCATTTTTTTGTGAATGCTTCTCTAAATGGTAAGAGGTCAAAGTCTACTACTCCCCCTTTCTTATTGAACTTTGAAAGTTATAACATAAATGTATATAAATGTACAGTTGATTCAACTACCTCATCAAATGTTATGTCTTTTACAATATGTTAAGAACTAAATGGTAAACATGAAAAAGTGACATGTATATTGTACAATTGGATAGGTCAACTGTCAAGGTTATTGGGGAGATCAAGAATGTATTAAAAATATTGGAATCTAACCCAAAATTCCACAACTCATTGACATTATTTTAGTGGACATTCCATAAGCATGTGGCCTACTCTTAAGAAAATATTGGTCATAAAAATTGAATCGATATTTTTTCACTGACTGGTTAGATTTATGGTTACATAATACTGGACAACGTAATAAGATCAGGGTAGATCAGGAAATATATATGAAGCATATTTTCAGTGATCTTAATGAACCTAATGAGTTAATGATGTTCAATCAATAAATTCTATGGAAATATTGCTCAAACACTTTCTTTGGATATTTTACTGTCGAATTATGATCACATGAAGAATCACACATGCAAACTGAAATCCTTCATTGCACTCAAATTGTTGAGCCTGATTGTAATATAGTAGATAGGAAAATTCTAACTCATATTTACATAAGAATCGGAATGAAAAGACTAACTTATACGTAGATAATAACTCTAATGTAAACATTGATATTTGGACCTTGTTATTTGACAGATCTAGGTCTAATGAGGGTCCAGGTATTGGTTGCATTCTCAAGGAACCTAAAGTAAATAAAACATTGATATATTGCAGACTTGAATTTGAATTCACAAATATTGTTGAATATGAAGCCTTGATTTAGGTCTTAAGAAAGGTAGTTGATATGCACATCAATTTGTTAAAGCTTTTGGTGACTTTGAAATTGTCATAAGACAGGTAAGAAATACTATACATTGCATCTATGATCATCTTAAACACTACCAACAAGATAAATGGGATTCCTTTAGAATAAATCATGATAATGTTATGTTGAGATGTCTCAAAAAATCAGTTACAGAAAGGGTTCTCCATGAATTCCATGATGGTCCTGCTGGAAGACATTTTGGAGGGTATACTACATCAAATAAGGTTTTGAGAAAATAATATTATTGGCCCACAATGTTTAAATATTCTCATGCATACGCCAGGAAATGTGAGGTTTTTCAGAAGTCAGCTAGAAGGGAGAAAAATCATGCATTCCCTTTGCATATGTTTCAGTTGACAATGCCTTTCATCTATGGGGTTTAGATATCATTAGGGAAATAAATCCAAATTCATCACAACTCCACAAATACATATTGACATTAACCGATTACTTCACAAGGTGGACATAAGTTGTGCCTCTAAAAACTGTAATTAAAAACTAGGTGGTTTCTTTCCTAGAATCCCACATAATTACCAGATTGGGTGTCCCTCAATATTTAGTGTTTGATAATGAAAAATGTTAATTTCCTGAATAGATTTGCAAATATACTTCAGAAATAACCAATAATAAACCAAACCATTCACCATAACATGAACACAATATGTAGACAAAACCCTTGAGGTAGGGTAACACCATATATTAATCCTTATGGAAGGATAAAACTCCTCAAGCAATCCTTGCTTGTACAATGACAATATTCTTCACTATGTTTCATTACATTGCTTACACTTCTTTATATAACTCTCTCTATATCCTAGGAACCTTCTAGAGATCTTTCTCACATCTATTACATCTAACTACCATAGTGGGTCTTTATTAATATAGTGGAGCTAGTCCACCTTACATTGAATGACCACATTCTCATATATTAAATGACTTCCACTAATAACACATAACTACATTCCCATTGGGTACCTCCCTAGGTACCCCATATTACCTCCCTAGGTATACTACATTCCATCCCCCTTCACATGTTTCATCCTCGAAACATGAGAAGAAACCATACAATATGACCGACTAAGCAATGTAGCCAACTGGTACCAAGTATGACCATCCATCCATCCCAATGGAAGTCGAACATGATGTATATATGTTGCCTTCACACCTTGATCTTTCTTCGCATCATGTCGGGGTTTCAATGGGATTGTTTATGTAGCTTGAGATCTTTCCATAGTGTCGGTAGTCCTCCATGCACCTCTTGATCGGTTTCCTATCTGGTGCCCTACTGGTGGATAAATATGTTGATGCACACGCCCTTTCCTTGATGATTGTTGTGTCTCAATATGATGTAGATGGCGATATACAACAATTGTAGGTATCTATTCTTTTTTATTAAAATCTGCAACACTTTGTACCTTTGAGTCAATCACCTCCTTAGCTTCTTGATTATGTCCTTATTGTAGTTTTGCTTCATCTCCTTTTGTAGACTCTACCTCTGATTCAACTTCAGACTCAACAATAACTTCTTTTCTAGCTTCCATGGGCCTATCTTTCTTACTAAGACACACATCCTGCAATTTAATTTTCTTTTTCTTGTACCAAATATTTAGAAACTTCTTTTGCACATTAATATTAATGGTACCCACTGGTTCTATCCAAGGATATCCCAAAACAATGTCTTCATCACCCATATCTAGAGCCTCAAAATCTGAATGCGACACATATTTATCCATACTAAGCTTCAAATATTTAAAAAGTTTAACATTTTCACCTGCAACCTGTGTGCTTTGAATATTCTTTGCCAGAACTTGCAATCTATTAACCAACTGAATATTGAAAAAAAAATGTTTGCAACTAGGGTTAATAGAAACAATGACTTTTTATTTATGAATACAACCATGAACTTGTAATATAGATTTTCCACATGAAAATAAACTCATGGTGATGTCTTTATCATTATTCTTTGTATGAGATCGCTTTTCTAAAAGTAAGTTTTCAAGTGCTTCATCAGAAAGTGACATCCATTCAGAATGGTGAAATGATTTCCACCATATGAGAGAATCACCTTTGAAACCCTAGTCTACAAAAGATTTCCACTGCCCTTTCCATAATGACTTGTGAGATTGTATAAATTCCTCAATACTAGGGCCATCATCTCTTCCAGTAAAAAATAGCATGCTTGGAATAAATCTTCAACAAAAACTAGGGTGTAGAAATAACTTACTGCAGAAAATCATGGTTTTTTCTGGAAAAATCATTGAATTTAAAATGTTCACAAATTTACTTCCCGGACTCCGTTTCGGCTGATTTTTTTTTGAAATTGGGTATTTTTCCGAGAGGAATTCAAATATCCAATTTTTTTTTTCCAAATTCAGCTTAGAAAAATTCATATATGAACCTGAAGTGGCCGCCCTTTTTTTCCTTAGAAAAAATCTGAAAAAAAAAAGAGAAAAAAAATCTTCCCTTCTTTGGCCAAGGAAAGTGATCTGATACCAATTGTTAAGTTCCTAAATAGATCTGAAAATATACTTCAGAAATAAACAAGAATAAACCAAACCATTCACCATAAAATGAACACAAGATGTAGACAAAACCCTTGAGGTAGGGTAACACCATATATTAATCCTTATGGAAGGATAAAACTCCTCAAGCAATCCTTGCTTGTACAATGACAATATTTTTCACTATGTTTAATTACATTCCTTACACTTCTTTATATAGCTCTCTCTATCTCCTAGTAACCTTCTAGAGAGATTTCTCACATTTATTACATCTAACTACCATAGTAGTCCTTTATTAATACAGTGGATCTAGTCCACCTTACATTGAATGACCACATTCTCATATATTAAATGACTTCCACTAATAACACATAAATACATTCCCATTGGGTACCTCCCTAGGTACCCTATATTACCTCCCTACGCATACTACAAAAAATAATTTTAATCAATAAAATTGATTGAAATTTCTCTTGAAAAGAATAAAAAAATCAAATAGACGACCAATTATTATCCCTGGCAAAATGGTCTTGCAAATTCTACTAATAAAAATTTGATAAAGATCCTTAAAAAGACTATGAATGGCCATCAAAGGAATCGGCACCTATATTTACCAAATTCCCTCTAGGATGATAGAGTGGCTCAAAGGAAACCTTAGGGAATTCTCCCTTCTTCCTAGTGTATGGTAAAGAGGATATTATACCTACCCATATATTCTTTCCTTCTTTGAAACTATCCCAATCTTCCTAAGAAGCAAATTGTCCAATTATGCAACACAAATTGAATACTCTCCTTAAAATAGAGGAAGAAACTGAAAAATCCAAAAGTAATATAGAACAAAATCAATAGATAGTAAAGCATTGGTTTGATAATACTTCCATTGGAAACAAATATTTTCAAGTTGTGGACCTAGTTATGAAATGGGACAAAGCCAATGAGACTAAGGGTAAGCATACTAGGTTCCAAAGACTTTGGCTTGGCCCATACCAAATTTAGGAAATAATTGGAGATGGAATTTTTAAACTCAATATTTTGGAAGGGTAGACAGAAGAAATCCCTATCAATGGCCAGATCTTAAAGAAATATTTTTCAAGTTGGTGATTTAGTTTTGTACATAATAGTTTTCCTTTCATTATTTACAAGTTATTTTTCTTTATCAAGTTTTACCATATTGGTTTAATGCATTTGTACAATTATCACCTTTTATGCTATCTCTTTATTTACATTCAAGTGATTGGTAACCAATTTGTCAATTAAATTATCCTTTATGTTTCAATATTACAAGATAGATTGGAAGGAATCTCCCTCTTGAAAATTGTCTTAAATATTCTTGGAACTAGCAAATCTATGCTAGCAATTGTTTTTAGTATAATGTGACATTAGGGGATTAAAAGGATCAACAATGAATACCTTGAGATGGACAAATATTTTCAATATGGATAAACTCTTAAAGTTGTACATATGGAGAAATATTAACAAAGTTGGACATGAGTATGGTGTTTCCCTTTCCATGGTGGTACTCATATGGAAGCTTCGAGACTTAATTGTAGACAAGAAATACTAGCATATATGTGTTTTATAGGTATTATTTAAAATCTTCATTCACTTCATTACATTGTACTTGTAGAGAGTAGACCCACGACTACTACAAGTGTTGATCTTGTATGCATATCAAAGCAACTCTGATATCACCCCACTTCCTTCACACCCTATTTTCATACACATCATCTATATACAAAATATATAAGGGTGAGCATAATGTGAATAATAAAGGAAGTTGAAAGAACTATAAATAGCATGGGAAGTGCAAGTAAACCCATTGAGGCTATTGATGCTCACAGGAAGTAGGGATATGCTTGTATGGTACCAAATCATATTTGTCGAGGCTATGGATGCTCGCCAACAACAAAGTAATGCTAGGAAAAGAAAGATAAGGAAGAAACTTTGGCATATGATCAATTACAAATAGTATTATGTGGTGTCATCCCTTAGCAACACAAATACCATTTCCACTCATAACTTACTTACATACAATGCTTGGAAAATTACTAGAAGCTATTATTAAAGGTTGAAATATTTAAGAAAGAAAATATTTCTAAAGTGGAACCCATGGTATAGGGGAAAGGCTATGTTTTCATGGAAGACTATCCTAATATATTACAAAATGTGAGTTTTCTAACAACAAAGATAACGGGTTCATCCTGTGTTTTGCCAATTGTTGTGCCTGCAACAAATCCCATTGAATTAGACACAATCCTAACACTTGCTTCTAATTGGCTCATGGGCCTTTTTGTTTTCAGGCTTGTGGAATGATAAGTCACCGTGTTCATAAGTTTCCCGTAGGCTGCAAGCCTTGCATGGTAATCCTCATGGGTGTTTCTCATCGATATATAGTTTAACATTAGAATGTGTTTACCTACAACCTGCAAGCCTTGTGGGATAATCCTCACGGGATTTTCCTATCGAGATACAATTTAGCGTGGTTGTGTATTTTCCTACAATGCACGACCCACAAGCTTAGTGAGGTCACCTTTTTTGGGAAGAATGTGTCCCTTATCTATCTCAAAAATTGTATCCCACATGCCTATTGGACTTAAACTAATGGTCCTTTCTCATCTAGGTTGCATGGTAACTTTGCAACTTAACTTTATCAAGAGACCTCTCGCAGGCCTTGTGGGAAAATTATCGCGTGTTTTTCCCATCAGGATGATATTTTAATATTGTTACAATATTCATGCATCCTGCAACCTGTAAGACCTGCAGGATATTCCTCGCAAAAATTTCCTTTTGAGGTGGTGAATTAACCTTATGAAAATCTTCCCATGACCCATGAACCTATCGAATGTCTTCTTTGTGGGATAAATCATTCAATATATTAGTTTATTATTCCAAAAGTCTATCCTCCCACAAAACTTTGATCCCACAAGCTTATCCTTTGGAAATCTTCTCCGTTAAACAATGTATCTGTACCTTTCCCACTTATAAGAAGCTTGAATTTATTTCATTAATGGTTTGATAGAATAATGCAGAGTATGGATGTGATTGATTAACCATATTTATTACTCAAAGCATGTGATTTAATGCATACTGGTGCAAGTTTGTATTTGGTTATTAAGAATTTTCTCCTAAGTCATTATCATAAAAGGGAATTTCGTTGCTTTAGACTGAAATTGTCCATATTTTCTTCATCTGGTGTGAAAAAACATTACTCCAATGTGAATGGTATAGGATCACTTGGTACACAATGTTGATAGCTCAAGGAAACCAAGGAATACCTCTACCTACCAGTGCCCCAATTTAGGAAGAAAGACCAAAAACCATACTCATGATATCCACTATTCATTTTAATGGAATTCAAGGATGTCTCACATGGAATGAAATGTATATACAGTTCAACAATGAACATTTTCCATCAAAGGAGGAAGAACTAAGCATATACAAAAATATCAAAAGAAGAAAACTTTGTGCTATAACTACCTGACCAACCATTCTTCCCTACAACGATGTAGTCTGGTGGGTGTATGTACACCTACATGCCATGACATAAATGATTATAAATGAAGCAGGAAAACCAATAGCTTCATTGCTAGAAGACAATATTCACTAGATATATCACTTTCTAGTGTTGGATGTCTTTCTCAAATGTAAATTTATGGATTCATTCACCAAGGATAATCCCAAGCCAATAGACATTATTCAGGAATGGTAGGAGGAAAATAGGTCATTTGTTACCAAGATCAACAAAGTATACAAAACACAGTATTTCAAGGCACCCTATCAACTCCTTGCGGCTATGATCTATCATAGTCTCTATAGGGAGGAGACAAGTGTCCACTTCAAGCTTGAATGGGTGCCTATTTCACACAGTGTGGCGGAAGCAAGGAAGATTTTCAAATGGGCACAAATATTGTCAAACAACATCTTCCTAAATGTCCAAGAAGCATGCACCAACAAGAAACCATGTTTTTATATGTTGGCCTTCTTGATATATGAAATTTGGGATTCTATTCCCTTTCCAAAAATGATTTGGAATTCAAGTGTTAATTCACCTCCCATCCATGTGTATTGTTCAAAGTTTTGGGAAATAAATTTTAAGAGATATTTTTATGAAATCTATGATTATTTTATCACCCCATTATTTCATATTATTTATGGCCAACCACTCCATAGGATATCATTAGAAACTATTGAAACATAGAGAGAAATTGGAGACTAGTATATGGTGAGACATTACACATATATCAAAGTTTTTGGTTGCTCTACTCCACCCTGCCTGCTCCCTAGATGTGTCTCAGATAAACTCCTATGAAGGGAAATAACATGCAAGGAAATGGAGGTAATTATTATTGGGTCTTTATCTATATGTAATAAAAGTCTTTTGCCTAAATTCCCTATCATATTAGGAGGGTTTTCCCTGTTCAATGTTCCACATGCAAAAAAGGAAGTGATTGCTTTAACGTAACTAATTTTGTGTACAGGTGTGGAAAAGAACCATGACCCTGAAGGGGTGTTATTTAACCACTTCAAGACCTTAGGGATGATACTCCCTTTCCAACATGAACACAATAAAGCAAAAGTATTCTTTCAAGGGGTTAGATTTTTTGAAGAAGTATTGGCATGTCTCCGTGATACACAACAAATAGAAAGACTCCTAGCTAAACAAGAGAAAAAAAAGTCTTGTTTCAAGAACAAAGACAATAACTAATGGACATTGATCAAGAAAAATCAAAGGTCAGCAAAAAATCCCAACAAAAAAAGGAGGAAGAACATAATAAAAAGGTTATAGAGATGGAAGAGAATTTGAGAAGAGAAGAGCAACAAAGAGAATAAGATAAGAAAAAGAAGGAAGAGGAGGAAATACTTGAAGCAAAAGAAAAACAAAGAAAATATGAAGAAGTATCATGCAAAGCTATTGAGGAGGAAAGACATAAAGAAGAGGAAGATAAGTAGAGGAAATCATAGGAAGCATCCCTTAAAGCTACATAACAGGAAAGAAGAATAAATGAAGAAGAGGAGAAGAAGAAAAAAGAGGCAGAAATAAAGAAGAAGGAAGATGAAGCAGTTGAAGTTGAGAAGCCTAGATTGAAAAAGATAGAAGGAGAAAAAGGCAAAGACTCAAGTCCTAGCACAACAAAGGAGATTTCATTACTCGATTCTCCCATAAACCATGGTATCCAAATCATTACAATATCACCATGTTTATCCTACTCCTTATTAAAACTCATATACTTTGATGATGTTGTGGTACCATTAGGAGAATATTATTTTAGCAATTTTGAAAAGGGGATCACTAAGAGAGAAAAAAAGAGGCAAAAAACAAAGGAACCTCCTACTCAGGAGACACCTGGATGATATATTGTTTGGAACTTGACCAAGACTAACCCACAAAAATAAGCAGAGGAGATAACATCTACATTAAGTGCATTTGTGGAAGCAACTTTTGTCACTGTGAATGAGAACAATGCTTTGTTGGAGTCCTATAAATTAAAACTGGAAACACTTGAACAATAGATGTAGGAGCATAAGTGTCAATTGGAAAGTGAATTCAAGAACCTAGTAGATTATAAGGATCAACTTAATAAATATGAGATATACAATCTCAAACATGTGCATGTGCAAGAAATAGAAAATTTGGCAATAGACAATCAAGAAAAAACTAGTCTTTATGAGCAACAAAAAAACATAATCCTAGAACTAGGAGACAAATTAAGAAAAATTGAACGAGATCTCAAAGAGAGAAGCACTAAGAACAATACATTGGTAGTCATCAAACAAGAGGTCGCTCTTTCCAATAAAAACCTGAGAGAGGCACAAAATAGTTTCTTTGATGAACTGAATGAAGTCCATAATTTCCATGAGGATATCAAGAGATTGTCTTACGAAATAGATAAGCAAAAGATTCAATATGATACCGTCGAACATGCCTTTGATAAGATTGTGTACTGACAACATTTGCATGCAAAAACCCCTACATAACTATTCATATTTACCAAAAAATAACATGAAAAAACTTAGATATTGCTAGATAGCTAGAATTTATCCTCTGAAGACATCCAAGAAACCATAGAAAGTGCCATGAATGCCTATTACAGATTGTAGAATTCTACTAATGATTTATTAGATCCTTTTGGGATGCCTACCATGGATGAGTTACATCAGGAAGTCCCAAGCAAGTTGAGAATTCTCAAGGTGGAGAAAAATAAATATGGTAGCAAGTAGGTTATCGTTCAATTCAAATAAGTCATAAAATAATTTTAGAATGAATATCTGATACAATCAGTCAAACTAACCACTGCAACAGATTCCTACACCAAAGGAGTCCATAGAGATATGAAGAGAGAGGTTGTTGACAGAGTATATGATGCAAAACTACAAATAGAAAAAGATCAAGATGAATAGGATTGTAGAAATAATCTAAGCATGTGACTCATGGAGATATTATAAGGAAAATATAGCCTCTGAGAAATCCTCATAGTTTTATACTTCTAAATATTGTATCACGAATTGTAAATTGTATTCGAATTATAGATAGGGAAAAAGTAGTTGAAAAGAAGGGATGTAATTGTCATATTAATAGTTATATAATTTGAAAACTATGTCTTATTCTATAAAAGAGAGATCCATGTCAAATATAAGAAATATTTCCCCTTGTAACATTTGATGACACTATTATCTCTCATGGAATAAAGAGCAGAAGGAATTTTAGCGACCATGAATGTATTCATTTTTGTATGGGACTATTTTACATGTGCAATTACTTTAAAAGTTTCTTGAGTAATAATTCATATGATCTATTTCTATGATGGTTATTTGAGCAACTTATTCATGTGTGGTTACTTATGGATGCATGGATGGTGTTGCAGGTTTAATATATAACTATTTATGATTTAAATGTTACAATGTTGTTATCGACATGAAATATTTATGTAATCAGTAATATAATCTTATATTATATCTATGCTATTAGAAATGATTTTGATCAATATAGGTTAGAAATAGATTAGAATAGATAATAAAAAAAATTGTTCTAATTAGTTAGATTTAGATTTAGCAATAATTATTTGGAGGACAATTCATCCTCCTCTCTATAATATAAATCCTCAGTGGTAACTAGGCCCACATATTGGTCGAAATTTTGCATGCCAAACAAGAGTGAGTCTAATTAGGACTCACCATCAAGAATTTTCCCTTACCTGATTGACAGGACATTCATACCCATCAACATAATTGGTGCTAAAAGGAGGGACATGAAAATGAATGGATAACAAAGACTTGAAAAACTCTACCCATTCTAATATGTAAATAAATCCCTCTTGTTTCAATGATTCTCATACCCCTCACCCTAAGAAGATCCTCGATCCACATATGGATCTAGTGAAAACCCATGCTTAATTTTCGCACCAAAAAAATGAGTATCAGTCCCATCCCACATATTCAAGTCCCCCAAATTTTAGTCCCAATGAAATCATTCAACTGCAATAACAATCTCATATCGTTACCCAAGCCATGGGAAAAAATCTTGGACTTGAACCGATTGAATACCCTCTACCCGAGAGATAAAGACAACCATGAATGGTCAATGTATGTTCTCCAATAGACATTGGTATCCCAACCACCAAAACACTTAATTATAAAATTTATAACATACTTAGAGGAATACCAAACCCTTTTGAGCTAACCTTTGAGGAATATCTATCTATTAGTGCTAGTCAACCACTCAGTCCCTCTGATTCTCATCCAATCACCCCCAAAGAACACTATTAAGGAGAGTCGTCTGAAGAATAACCTTCAAGAAGTGTTAGAGTAAGCATGGCTAATGCAAATGATAATAAACCCCGATTCACTCAAGATGCGGTTGTTGTCCCAAGAAGTAATCAAAACTTACCCAAACATCCTAAGAATCTTCTACCAAAGTTTGATCCCGAGAAGAAAGATTCAACTGAGGATCATATTAAAACGTTCATTCTTGTCGTAAGGTTGATGAATGTTGAACATAAATATGTGGTTTGAAGATTTTTTCCTTATACTTTTGAAGGTAAATCCTTAACCTTGTATTTTTATTTTAGACAAGGGTCAATTACAAACTGGAATGCATTTGAAACAGATTTCATATAAAAGTTTGGAGATCATAAAATGCCAACAATATTGGTTTTAGAACTATCCAAGATTAAAATATATTCTAAGGAAAAGGTTAAAGATTTCAATCAAATAGTTTTGTCATTAATTAATAATATTCCTGATAACTCTAAACCCGTTGAGGCTATATCTATTGAATTATGTACTTTTTCTCTTTTGGTCTCAATGATTATGTTTGTAAAGAGAGTTGAAAAAGGTAACCTTGAAGATACATTTTAAAGAAGCCATAAAAGTAGAGAAATATATGCTTAGGTTAAAAGACAACCCTAGGATTAAAAGTCAACATAGCACATCATCAAATACCAAGAAGAAAGCTCCCCTAACAAAATCCCCTACTAAGAAAAAGGACAAAGATTCAATGGATATGGAGAGCCTGTAAAGGATAGTAAAGAAACTAATAATGAAATTGTTGATGTGAAAAGGAATGTTGGTGAAGATAAATCCACCAAGAAATTCTTCAAAGTTCCCTTCAAGAAAAATAGCCCTCCTATAAATAAGCCTACTCCACATACTGAGGGGATTAACATGGAAGACTTCATCAACATGTTTAAGGCTTTAGCCTATGGTAGTGAAGCATATTCACATGGGAAGTATGAAGAAGAAGGGGGAGAGGAAACCAAAAAGGAATATCAATCTCGATGATGAAGAAACATCTAGATAGGAAGTTAATTCATTTTTGTAACATCCCACTCTTGCACGTGCTGAGCGAACTTATCCTTGAGGACACTTGTTTGCAAGTGATCCAGATTATTATGCTATTGGTCGTTTGATTATGATTATGAGGCATTATGGATATGATGATATGTTATTTTGTTATATTTACATAGACATGTTCTATTGACTGGGTCCTCCTGAGTGTGCAGGACTTTGGACATTGAGGATGCAGAGGCATCGATGCAACCCCTTGGACTTCGGATTGAGTCAAGGACTGAATTGTTGGGTTGAATATTGTTGATGTGACATATGTACATACGATTATATGTTATGATGGTTGATTATTATTGCTGACATGATTCGTTGATGAATGCACGCTGATGATAGCTTGCCAACCAGAATCACATGTGGAGTAGAGGGATCAAGCAGGACAACCAGAGACTTGAGGGAGAGGTGTGGACAAAAACCCTGCCACAACCTTCTAGCACTCCCTCCGTGGCTAGAACTGTAGGTTAACGATTACCTAGTTCGAGAAGACCCACGATGTCGTGAGGGAAGAATGTGACAGTCGCTCACTATGATTCTAAGGGGCACACAATAAGGTAGGGGCCTTATTTTTTAGAGGCCTTTAGTCTCCCACAATATCACCTGGCGGAGTATTGACTCCGAGGGTTTTTTATGTCTACCAAGTCATTCACAAGGCGAGTGGCACCCTTGGATCATGTAGTGCATCCTGAAGGGCACGTCGAGCAAGGAAAATGGAAAGAGGCGACTAGCACCCTTGGAGCACGTAGTGCATCCTGAAGGGCACATTGTGAAAGGAAAACGGAAAGAGGCAAGTGGAACCCTTGGAGCACGTAATGCGTCCTAAAGGGCATGTTGTGCAAGGAAAAAGGAAGGAGGCAAGTGGCACCCTTGGAGCACCTAGTGCGTGCTGAAGTGCGCATCGCTATTTTAACTGGTAAGTGAATAAACCTAAATGACCTTAAAATGAATAAGGTGACAAGTAAGTTTTAAAAACATTTTTCCCTAATAAAAATGTCGTCCAACCTAGGTATTTAGAACATGTGGTCAAAAAAATAAAAATAATAAATGAACATGTAACAAGAAGGGGGGGGGTAAGAAATTCAAATTAATTTATTAAAGTCAAATTATCTTGGAGGATTAAAATTTTAAAAATGGAAATGGTGGTTTTTATCTATTTTTGTTAATTTAATTTTAGTTAAAAAGAAAAGAGGGTAAATGGTTGTTTCATCTACACTTGGTAAATTGATATTTAGTTAAAAAGGAAAAAGAGGGAAACTTAAAGGAGATAGGAAACTTAAAGAAAAAAGGGAAACCTAAAGAAAGGGGAAACGTAAAGAAAAATCTGAATGACTAACTTAGTGAGGAATCTTGCCATTGGAACTTTCTAATTTTGAACTCATCAAGGAATTAAGTAAGGCGTAAGTCATTTAAGAAGTGTAAGGGAATTTGGGGACACCTAGGAGCGTTTTTAGGAATGCTTTTAGGTGGGTGAGGGAAATAGGAATAATTAATTAATTAATTAAATTAATTTTCTAGTGCAACTAGGGGATCGGACCACCTGTGTAAGTGGGAGGTCTTTCCTAATTAATTAAATGAAAAGGGAATTTAATGAGAATTTGATAAACTAATTACTTGAAAAAATCTATAAAAAGGATGGAGGAGGAGGAGTATGGATCTTATCTTGATGCGTAACGTTACGTTGCTGAATGTTTGTCTTGACTAACTTCTCTTGTGGGAGTTGGGATACCCATCTCGGGTAACGAGTGGTAGCTCGACCTTGCGAGGCAAGCTGGGTGCTAGCTATTCTCTGGTATAGTGTGTGTGGCCCCTTTGCATCTTGGGGGGCTCAAGGGGAAGAAGAGTACCCCTAGCGTTGGATGGAAGGTACTGGTGAGGTCACATTGATCAGCAAGTGGAAGATGGAAGGAGCGTGCGTGGGACACAAGCTATGGAGCATTTGTGTTTGGCTAAGGTACACTGGTTTAAATTGTTACTTGCAATGAGATTAAATTTACACATGTTATTTCTCTGTGCTCATATTAAGATTTCATTGTCATGCATTGTCTTGCACCTACTTTCCTATGGTATTGTAATCCCCTTTCTTTTTGTTTTCTGAATGGATTTCCTTTGGAAAACCCAAATTCTGATTTCATTGACATATCTATGTGGGTTTTATTGATTATTATGAAGAGATTGTGCTTTACCTTCCGTCCCTTATCCCTAGTTCATCAGTCCATGCCTGAGAATTCAGCTAGGAGTCGAATCGACGATCGTCACTTCGGTGTTTAAAGACCTATAGATTCAAATGCCCTTCTTTTCTATGCATGTATGATGAGTGAAGGATAAATTACGCCCAACCATCTACCCTTTCTTATCTTTGCGTTTTTCTTTTCTTATTGATCTCTAATCCTTGTGCCTTCTTGTGAATGAGTATCCTTACATTTTCAATTGATTCATGGCCAAACGATTGGCCTTGCACTTTCTTGGGATTGATTTATTTTGCATTTTTTATGGTAAAACTCTGTGTTTTGATTGATTAAACTCTGAAAACCCTTGCGTTTCCTTGAAATATTATCCCTGCATTTATTTGATTGATTACCTCTGCATGTCCTTGAAGGATCAACTCTGCGTTTTATTTTTGGGTAAAATCTCAGCGTTGAATGGTAAACCCTCTATGTTTCTTTTATTGATGATATTCTGCATTTTGGAAGGGGTAAATCGTTGCGTTTTAGTGATTGTCTGTGTTTTATTGAGCACTACTGGAATGTGTTTTTCTACCTTTATTTGCTCTGTGTTTTACCTATATACTCACCGATTTATATAGTTGTACATTTATATCATATTCCTCTGCGTTTTATTGACCACATATTGAGTGCATTTTATTACCTTTACTACTCTCTACGTTTATAATGTTCACCTCTATGTTTTTGTGTAATTATGTCTCCCAACGAGTAGCGATATTATACTCTGTGATTTTGACAGTTATTAAATATCTGAGTTATTTGTATTTTCTCTAACATTTACCAACGATTATATATCTACGATTTCCTTGACAATGATTATCTTTCTGAGTTATTTTATATCCGCGTTACATTTACCAATGATTATATAGCTGTGATTTCCTTGACAACGATTATCTTTCTGAGTTATTTTATATCTGCGTTACATTTACCAATGATTATATATTTGTGATTCTCTTGATAAGGATTATATATTCAAGTTACTTCATATTTATGTTATCATCTATCAACGAATCTATATTTTCATGTGGCTGTGTATGACAACAAATTCATTAATATTGACAGTGTTTTACATGTTAGACAACATATTCACAAACTTTTGGACATCATTTTCATATTAGTGATAGACCGCAAAAATTTTCTACAGAGAACTTTATATGAGAATTTATATAGGCGAGTTCTACTACCATGAATTTACATATATGCAATTTATATATGTGCGAGATTCTACAACAGTGAATTCATTTATGCGAAATTTGTTGGGTATGTGTTATATTCTTTGCATGTGTAGTAGCACATGTGTCGAGCACACAATAATGCAATTATATCCGTTTTATATCAACTACGTGTATTTTTCCTTTTATGCAACTATATCTCTTTCTCATACCAACTTTTAAAAAGTATTGTGATAATTCAATTACGCTCTTATTTTTCTCTTCACATTCAAATATTAAATTAAATTTCTTTATACAAATGTTGATAAGGGTTCACAAAAGTTAATGAGCATATTGTGAGATATGACCTTTGAGTTTTTCAATTATTTTCTAGAGTTCTTGTGATATGCAAGTTTCCCTTGACCTATATTTAGTTGTATAACTCCTTTATCTATTTATAACTCCCTTCTCTCTCTATTATATGGTTAAGAAAGCACCTGATTATTACTTCCACTTTATAGAGAATTAAAATAGAAATCCCTGCACATGAATTTGATAGATATTACTCAAATTATCCTTGTTTTACAGTGTGGGAGGCTTCGATGATAAAAAGTGCCTCTTAAGAAAGCAAGAAAACCATTGGCTAGTTGCACAACTTAATTTGAGTGATGTCACCTTGCGTCTTGATGACATGTTTCTTGGGTGCATGGGTATAGTCTTCTTGTACTCTGATAGTTAGTTTGGTATCCTAGCACGTCGGATTTTCTAAGGTATTGGTCTAGATAGGTGGCATTGCGCTATGGTTACTATCGCGCCTATCGGCTTGTGACGACATGATTCCCAATGAGGGGATCGTTTCCCACCCTGATTGATAGATGTGAATGATAACCTGGCCGGAGTCTGTGCTTCCTAATGTGGGCGTTCGTTCATTGTAATGGATGTTGCTACTTGGTTTTGTGATGCCTTAAAGTGTGGGTTTTGCGCATCATATAGGTTCTAGTTACTGGTCGTCAAGGCCACTATGTCGGGTTGTTGATGCGGTTCTTAGCTTGTAGGTGTTGTCTTGCTTGTGTCGGGTGGGTAGTCATTTTTATATGTCCTTTGATTATCACATGTTTCATCCAGTTGCCTGATGTGCTAACTTTTGAGTCATTGTTTACTCTTGCCTTATCTATGTGTGTTGCTCGTCGTCAAGTTTTGTTGTGTAATTGTTATCGTTGTTGTCGTCCTTCTTTAAAACAAAAAATAGCTTTGTTTTGTGTTGCATGTAGTCGTAACTATGGGGGCGTTACATATGGTATCGGAGTGGGTTCAATCCTGTGACTGTGGATCACCATGCTTTCCACTATAGTAAACCCTTGAGTATTAACCTAGCGCTAACTAAAAACTTTAACGTGTCCATGTGGTGATCTCGATTAGAGGATGCCACCGAGGTTCATAGCGTGGTTTCATAGAAGGAGGTGTGATGCCTCTAGAAGTACCCTCGCTCTTGGAGTCTAACCCCAAGGGGAGGAACAATTCCTTGGGATGGATCCGATTGTTTTAATGGATGATGATTGTGTGACAAGGTCCCTTCAGGGAATTTCAGAGGCTTTGATTCACTATCTGTACTGAGATGAGGTCAGGGTGCCTGTACCCCTGAGGGTCCATAGCATGCCCAGCTAGTACCACTAGTATTCACCATGAACTCGAGAAGGTCAAAATTCCTAAGTTCTTCGGTGCCCCGGACGGTGCAGCCACTGAGGCATGGTTGGGGAATATGGCGATGTGCTTTGCACTTCATGACTATACCTCCAACATGAAGGTCTGTATGGTGGTATTTCAATTGAAGAGGAGCGCTCTTCTATGATTGAATATGCTCCTGCCGCAATTGAACATGGTCGTCAAAGATGTGCCATGGGAACTGTTCGAGGAACAGTTCTAGGAGAGGTATATTTCTGAGGAATTCATTGAGCGTTAGCTCAGCGATTTCAATGCCTTGCGATAGGGTGGCCATACGATTCCCCAGTATGAGGCCCATTCTTGGAGATGCTTCGGTATGCTCTATACATTTTATCGAGAAATGTAAGGGAAACAAGTTCATGTTGGCCTCAGTGTTAGGATCCAAATTCTACTTCGGGTACAAGGAATAATGGACCGAAGAAAGTGTGTTGGAATGTGGGGAGCCACATTACCAACATGACTGCCCAGTGGAGAGGACCAGAGCATCTGGATCAGCCGGACCCACTACCGTGGGAGTTTTGGGCAAGGCCCATCAGATTCATGCAGGCCAGACAGAGCACCAGTCGACTGTGCTTGAGATGTCAGATAACGTCACTAACCAAACCCTTAGTATTTTGATAGATCCTGGTGCTACCAAAATTTTTATTCTGATGCAGCGCTAAAAAGAATTAAGTTTAAGGCAGTCGAACAAGATGAGTTTAGCTTTGTAGAAATGGATTCTGGAGCCAAACAGAAGGTTGGTGGAAGGTTAGGGGTTGTAGCCTAATCTGGGAGAGTTTGTCACTAGGGCCAACCTGTATGTCACAATCTTAGGATCTTATGATGTTGTGATCAATATGGATTGGTTGGAATTGCATGAGGCGATACCCAACTATAAGACGATACAGTTAAGCTTGGTCAATGATGAGGGACAGAGATGTGTGATTTTAGGTTGAAACCAGGGAGTTTCCCTGAGGTTCATCTCTTCCTTGCAGCTATGGAAGAGCATGTGCAAGGGATGTAAGATTTATGCGATCCTTGCATTAAACGAGAAGGGAGTAGCGAAAGGTCTAGAACACCTTCTGGGGGTGAGAGAGTTTGCGGATGTCTTCCCTGAAGAGTTACATGGGATTCCACCAAAGAGGGAATTGGAATTTACCATAGAACTAAAATTAGGGGCTGAACCGACAGCAAGAACGCCTTATCGGATGTCGACACCGGAGTTACAAGAGTTGAAAATGCAACTGAAATCATTGCTAGACATGGGACTTATATGTGCCAGTGTGTCACCATGGGGTGCACCTATTATTTTCATTCGAAAGAAGGATGGGTCGTAGAGACTCTACATTAACTATCGTTAATTGAACAAGGAAACGATCAAGAATCAATATCCATTTCCAAGGATTGATGATCTGTTTGATCAGATAAAAGGTGCGATGGTGTTTTCAAATATGGAATTGAGATCAGAGTATCACCTGTTACGGATCAAAGAGGATGACTTCCCTAAGACCGCCTTTAAGACTAGCTTTGGACATTACGAGTTTATTGTTTTAACTTGGGACTGACGAACACCCCAGGGGTATTTATGAGTTTTATGAACTTCCATGAATACTTGGATAAGTTCATCCAAGTATTCATTAACAATATTTTGATTTACTCTCGGATGATGGAGGAGCATGACGAGCACTTGCGCTTGGTACTACAACGTCTACGAGAGAAGAAATTGTATGGGAAATTGTCTAAATGCTTATTTTATCAATCAAAGATTCACTACTTAAAGCATGTGATCTCCGGCGAAGGTATCGTCATGGATCCCGCAAAGGTTGAGGCTATTACCGATGAATTTCCTTGAAGTGGTTAGCTTCATGGGTATAGCAGGATACTATCGACTGTTCATCGAGGGATTTTCGAAGATTACAAATCCGATTACGGAATTGCAGAAGAAGAATAAGAAGTTTATTTGAACCAAGAAATCCGCGGAAGCATTTCGGAGGCTCAAGGAGCTGTTGACAACAACGTCGATACTAAAGGTCCCTGACATGGATGGAGAATTCTAGGTATGCACTGACGCATCCAAGGAATACTTAGGCGGAGTCTTGATGCAAGATGATCGACTGATCGCTTACATCTCAATAAAGTTGAGAAGGCATAGGAGAACTATGAAACACACAATTTGGAGTTGTTATCCATTGTTTATGCCTTGAGAGTTTGGAGACACTACTTTATTGGAAGGAAATTCGAACTAAAAACGGACCAATGTGGACTACAACACATCTTTATGTAAAGCGACTTGAACGCGTGACAACAACGTTGGTCGGAATTGCTTAGAGACTTTGATTTTGAGATTTCTTATATAAAAGGGATAGTGACTTGAGTGGTGGATGCGTTGAGTCGGAGACCACACATCTTTTTGGCGATTTCCTCTTTAGACGAATCTACGTGAAAATATTCTAACTTTATAGTGCAACAATGACTGGTACAAGGAGTTCAAATATTATATTGGACAAAACAAAATGATGGTGCCAAAATTTGAAGGATTTACTATGGACAACGATAGATCATTGAGATTTAAAGGTCGAATTTACATACCTCCCAACGACGGGTTGAGAAGTTTGATCCTAAACGAGGCTCACAGAGCAGTGTGCATGGCTCACCCAGGAGTCACGAAGATGAGGGCAGACCTTAAACTCTTATTCTTCTGGAAAGGAATGAAGGCATGCATAGTCAACTACGTGGCAAGATGTCTAGAATGTCAACATGTGAAGGCTGAACATAGACACCCGATAGGATTACTACAACCACACACTATTCCAGAATCGAAATGGGAGTTCATTTCGATGGATTTCATTGTTGGATTTCCACTAACAACAAGGAGACATGACTTGATTTTTGTAGTAGTCAACACTCTGATGAAGAGTGCTCTTTTTATTCCTATGCGTACGATGTATCAGGCACCTGAAATAGCTAGAGTTTCCATCGGTGAGTTGTGAGGTTTCATGGCGTACCTAAGAGGATTATATCCGATCGAGGATTGGTGTTTACTGGACGATTTTGGACTAGTTTCCAAGAGGCCTTGGGAACCCACTGAAATTTAGTACCACATATCACCCAGAGAAAGACGGGAAGACCAAATGAACAAACCAAATCTTGGAGGACATGTTGCGTATGTACATGATGGACTAACAAAATCATTGGGAAGAATTATCTCCACTGGTAGAATTCGCATATAACCACAGTTATTAAAGCACCATTATGATGTCACATTTCGAGCTTCTTTATGGGCGACCATGCCAAACGCATTTGAGTTGGGATTGGCTTGAGGATAGGGTCCTGGTGGGACTAGAAGTGATCCAATAAATGGAATATCAATGCAAAAAATAACACAAAGGATCGAGGAAGTGCAAGATTGGTAGAAGAGTTATGCTGATTCGCATCGTGTAAACCATATTTACGATGTTGGTGATCAAGTATTCTTGCAGGCGAAACCGCATAAGAGTTTGATTAAGTGTGGAAATGGTGCTAAACTATCTCCTAGGTTTGTAGAATCCTGCGAGATTGTGGGAAAGAGAGGGCCGTGGCCTATTGAATAGCCTTGCTTGATCCTTGAGGCGTATGCACGATGTCTTTCATGTCTCTTTTTGAGACATTATGTTAGTGATCCTACACATGTTTGAATTGTGTACCTTGCATGTATCGGATGAGGGTGCACTCACGACAAAGCCGATATTTATTTTGGACCATCGCATTCGATAGCTATGGTGTCGAACAGTAGATTAGGTCAAGTTCCAGTGGGAGGACGCATATGATATGCGCCAACATTTTCCATTTTTGTTTGATAGATATACTTATGATACTGTGATACACTTTATTTCAACATTTATATACTATGAAACTTCGGGACGAATTTTCAACCAAGAGGGGGTGTATGTAAAATCCCACTCTTGTGCACGTTGAGTGAACTTATCCTTGAGGACACTTTCTTGCAAGTGATCCAGATTATTATACTATTGGATTTTTTATTATGATTATGAGGCATTATGGTTATGATGATATGTTATTTTTTTATATTTACATAGACAGGTACTATTGACTGGGTCCTCCTGAGTGTGCAGGAATTTGGACATTAAGGATGCAGAGGCATCGATGAAACCCCTTGGACTCCGGATCGATTCAGGGAGTGGACTTTTGGGTTGAATATTGTTGATGTGACATATGTGCATACGATTAGAAGTTATGATGATGGGATTATTATTGCTGACATGATTCGTTGATGAATGCAAGCTGACAATAGCTTGATGACCAGACTCACATGTGGAGTAGAGGGGTCATGCAAGACAACCAGAGACTTGAGGGAGAGGTGTGGACAACAACCCTGCCACCTAGCACTCCCGTCGTGGCTAGAACTGTAGGTTAACAATTACCTAGTTCAAGAAGACCCACGATGTCCTGAGGGCAGACTATGATAGTCACTCATGATGATTCTAAGGGGCGCACAATAAAGTAGGGGCCTGATTCCTTAGAGGCCCTTAGTCTTCCACAAGATCACCTGGCGAAGTATTGACTCCAGGGGTTTTTGATGTCTACCAAGTCAGTCAAGAGGCAAGTGGCACCCTTGGAGCATGTAGTGCGTCCTGAAGGGCACGTCGTGCAAGGAAAATAGAAAGAGGTGAGGGGCACCCTTAGAGCACGTAGTGAGTCCTGAAGGGCACATCACACAAGGAAAATGAAAAGAGGCAAGTGGCACCCTTGGAGCATGTAGTGTGTCTTGAAGGGCATCTCACACAAGGAAAAAGAAAGGAGGCGAGTGGCACCCTTGGAGCACCTAGTGCATCCTGAAGAGCATGTCGTGATTTTAACTGGTAAGTGAATAAACCTAAACGGCCTTAAAATGAATGAGGTGAAAAGTAAGTTTTAAAAACATTTTTCCCTAATAAAAATATCACCCAACCTCGTGAAATTACAACCTAGGTCTTTAGGACATGTGGTCAAAAAAAATAAAAAAAATAAATGAACATGTAACAAGAAGGGGGGGGTAAGAAATTCAAATTAATTTATTAAAGTCAAATTATCTTGGAGGATTAAAATTTTAAAAAGGGAAATGGTGGTTTTTATCTATTTTTGCTAATTTAATTTTAGTTAAAAAGAAAAGAGGGTAAATGGTTGTTTCATCTACACTTGCTAAATTGATTTTTTGTTAAAAAGGAAAAAGAGGGAAACTTAAAATAAATAGGAAACTTAAAGAAAAAAGGGAAACCTAAAGAAAGGGGAAACGTAAAGAAAAAGTTGAATGACTAACTGAGTAAGGAATCTTTCTATTGGAACTTTTTAATTTTGAACTCAACAAGGAATTAAGTAAGGCGTAAGTCATTTAAGAAGTGTAAGGGAATTTTGGGACTCCTGGGAGTGTTTTTAGGAATGCTTTTAGGTGGGTGAGGAAAATAAGAATAATCAATTAATTAATAAAATTAATTTTCTAGTGCAACTAGGGGATCGAGAAACATGTGTATGGGGGAGGTTTTTCCTAATTAATTAAATGAAAAGGGAATTTAATGAGAATTTTAGAAACTAATTACTTGAAAAAATCTATAAAAAGGATGGAGGAGGAGGAGTATGGATCTGATCTTGATGCGTAACGTTACGCTGCTGAATTTTTGTCTTGACTGACTTCTCTTGTGGGAGTTGGGATACACAGCTCGGGTAACGAGTGGTAGCTCGACCTTGCGAGGCGAGATGGGTGCTAGTTGTTCTTTGGTATAGTGTGTGTGGCCTTTTTACGACTCGGGGGGCTTAGGGGGAAGAAGAGTACCCCTAGAGTTGGCTGGGAGGTACCGGTGAGATTACATCACTCAACAAGCGGAAGTTGGACAGAGCACGCATGGGACAGAAACTATGAAGCATTCACGTTTGGATAAGGTACGCCGGTTTAAATTTTTACTTGCAATGAAATTAAATTTACACATGTTATTTCTCTGTGCTCGGTTTAAGATTCTATTGCCATGCGTTGTCTTGCACTTGCTTTCCTACGGTATTGTAATCCCCCTGCTTGTTGTTTTTTGAATGGATTTCCTTTGGCAAGCCCAACTTTTGATTTCATTGACTTATTTGTGTGGGTTTTATTGATTATTATGAAGAGATTGTTCTTTACCTTCCGTCCCTTATCCCTAGGTCATCAGTCCATGCCTGAGTAGTTGGCCAGGATTCGAATCGAAGGTCGTCACTTCGGTGTTTAAAAACCTATAGATTCAAATGCCCCGCTTTTCTGTGCATGGATGATGAGTGAAGGATAAATTACGCCCAACCATCTACCCTTGCTTATCTCTATGTTTTTCTTTTCTTATTGATCTCTAATCCTTGATCCTTCTTGTAAATGAGTATCCTTGCATTTTCGATTGATTCATGGACGAACGATTGGCCTTGTGCTTTCTTGGGATTGATTTCTTCTATATTTTGGATGGTAAAACTCTGTGTTTAGATTGCTTAAACTCCGAAAACCCTTACGTTTCCTTGAAATATTATCCCTGCATTTCTTTGATTGATTACCTCTGCATGTCCTTGAAGGATCAACTCTGCGTTTTCTTTTTGGGTAAAATCTCAGCGTTGAATGGTAAACCCTCTGCATTTCTTTTATTGATGATCTCCTTCATTTTGGAAGGGGTAAATCGTTGTGTTTTAGTAATCATCTGTGTTTTATTGACCACTATTGGACTATGTTTTGCTACCTTTATTTTCTCTATGTTTTACCTATATACTCACTGATTTATACAGTTGTACATTTACATCATATTCCTCTGCATTTTATTGACCACATATTGAGTGTGTTTTATTACCTTTACTACTCTTTGTGTTTATAATGTTCACCTCTGCATTTTTGTGTAATTATGTCTCCCAGTGAGTAGCGATATTATACTCTGCGATTTTGATAGTTATTAAATATTTGAGTTATTTCTATTTGCTCAAACATTTACCAGCGATTATATATCTGCGATTATATATCTGCGATTTCCTTGATAGTGATTATCTTTGTGAGTTATTTTATATCTTTGTTACATTTACCAATGATTATATATCTGTGATTCCTTGATAGTGATTATCTTTCTGAGTTATTTTATATATGTGTTACATTTACCAACGATTATATATCTGCGATTTTCTTGACAACGATTATATATTCGAGTTACTTCATATTTCCGTTATCATCTATCAGTGAATCTATATTTTCATGTGGTTGTGTATGAAAACGAAGTCATTAATATTGACAACGTTTTACATGTTAGACAACATCTTCACAAATTTTTGGATAGCATTACCGTATTAGTGATAGACCGCAAATTTCTGCTACAGAGAACTTTATATGCGAATTTATATAGGCGCGTTCTACTATCGTGAATTTACATATATGAAATTTATATATGTGTGAGATTCTACTACAGTGAATTCATTTATGCGAAATTATATATGCGAGTTTACATATATATGGTTAGCGATTAAATGATTGTGGTATATCGCTTGAGAAATTTTATATTGATAGTGATTAATGAATGCAGTATATCCTGTATATATCCCTTGCGATATTTATAACTGTGATTTATTAACTGTGTTTTTGTTGCAGTTTATAACATGATTGACAGTAAACCTTAGCTAGGTTGTTGATCGTAGATATTGTTTGTGGACAACGAATTACATGCGCTAAACACAACATTCTAGAAAGAAAATTTGTCTGGCAAAGTGTAAGTTTGTTTGAGTTTTAATTTCCTATTTAGAAGTAACTACACCGCCATTCACCCAATTTTAGACAATGGCTTTTGAATGGATATAGTAACCCTGTTATAGATAGCAATATGGATTGGTTGACTGCGATCCTGTAACTACCAACATTTTTTTTATTATATCACTCCTGCAATTATATCTGTTTTATATCAAATAGGTGTATTTTTCCTTTTATGAAATTGTATCTCTTTCTCGTACCAGCTTTTCAAAAGTATTGTGATATTTCAATTGCGCTCTTATTTTTCTCTTCACATTTAAAAATAAAATTAACTTTATTTATAAAATTAAATTTCTTTATACAGATGTTGATAAGGGTTCACAAAAGTTGATGAGCATATTGTGAGATATGACCTTTGAGTTTTTCAATTATTTTCTAGAGTTCTTGTGAGATGCAAGTTTCCCTTGACCTATCTTTAGTTGTCTAACTTCTTTATCTATCTATAACTCCCTTCTCTCTCTCTCTATTATATGGTTAAGCAAGCACCCGATTATTACTTCCACTTTAAAGAGAATTAAAATAGAAATCCATGCATACGAATTTTATAGATATTACTCAAATTATCCTTGTTTTACAGTGTGGGAGGCTTCGATGATAAAAAGTGCCTCTTAAGAAAGCAAGAAATTCGTTGTCTAGTTGCACAACTTAATTTGAGTGATGTCACCTTTCGTCTAGACAACTTGTTTCTTAGGTGCATGGGTATAGTCTTCTTGTACTCTGAAAGTTAGTTTGGTATCCTAGCACGTCGAATTTTTTTGGGTATTGGTCTAGATAGGTGGCATTTCACTATGGTTACTATTGTGCCTATCACCTTGTGATGACATGATTCCCGATGAGGGAATCATTGCACGCCATGATGGATAGATGTGAATGATAACCTAGCCAGAGTCTATGCTTCCCGATGTGGGCATTCGTTCATTGTAATGGATGTTGGTACTTGGTTTTGTGACGCCTTCAAGCATGGGTTTTGCGCGGCATATAGGTTCTGGTTACTAGTAGTCAAGGCCACTGTGTCGGGTTGTTGATGTGGTTCATTAGCTTGTAGGCATTGTCTTGCTTGTGTCGGGTCGGTAGTCATTTTTATATGTCCTTTGATTATCACATGTTTCATCCAGTTGCCTAATGTGCTAGCGTCTGAGTCGTTGTTTATTGTTGCCTGATCTGTGTGCGTTGTGTTCATCGTCAAGTTGCGTTGTGTAACTGTTGTCGTTGTTGTCATCTTGCTTTAAAAAAAAAAAAATTCTTCATGTTGCGTCGTATGTAGTCGTAACGATGGGGTCATTACAATTTTTGGATGTTTCTTACAACCTATTTGTATAATATGAATATGAAAATGTTGAAGAAGTTCTTATTTATAAAAATGCTTACAATTCTAGAAGTAAGAGAAAATATTCAACCTCAGATTCTCATTCGACTTCTCAACCTTCTAAGAAAGAATCAACAACTCAAAACTCCACTTCCTTTGGCACAAATTCCTCATCTTCCTCGGTCTTGGCTAACAAGGAGTATGATTTTGTGAAATAATTGAAGAAAACTAAATTCATTGATTGGTTGATTGAAAATTTGATACTAAAATCATAGAGCATGTCATACCAGTGAATCCTGACACGAATCCCTTTTAGGAGAAATAGAGGAAAATGAATCCCAATTTGGAACCTCTAGTGAAAGGGGAATTGAATAAGTCACTTGTTGCTAAAATTATTTTCCATGTAAGACACACATAATGGATAGCCAATCTAGTCCCTATGAGGAATAATAATGGAGATATCAAACTATGTGTAAAATTCAAAAATCTGAATAGAGCTTCTAAGAAGGATAACTATCACGTTCCTCCAATGGAGCATATCTTACGATGTGCTTTTGGATCTAAGATGCTATCACTCTTAGATGGTTTTTCGGTCTAAAATCAATTCATGGTCTCCTATGATTATCAATTGAAGATTGCTTTTAGAACTAAGTGGGGTACATATGCCTATAGGAAAATTCCTTTTGGATTGGTAAATGTTGGAGCCACTTTTCAGAGACATATGCACATAACATTCAGAGGAATGATTGGTAAATTTGTTATAGTTTACCTGGGTGATGTTAATGTGTTTTCAAATAATATCATTTTCATCAACTCAGGAAAATATTTGACAGATGCAGAAAATATGGCATTTCTCTGAATACTGGGAAGTCCATTTTTGCAGTAAATGAAGGAAGTCTTCTAGGATTTGTGGTATCAAAGTCAGAGATAATGTTGAACTAGAGACAATAGAGGTCATTTCAAATATTGTCTTTCCACATAATAAGAAATCAATGTAATCTTTCCTTGGAAAGATAAATTTTGTATGCGGGTTTGTTCCAAGTTTCTCTAAAATAATGAAGCCTTTGCGGGAGAAAAATGTTAAGCTTGAATGGGTACCTAAAGAAAACAAATCATTTATCATAGTTAGGGGGGAAATAGTAAAACCACCAACTCTAATGAGTCCCAATTTTAATAAGGATTTCATATTATATACCTTTGCTTATGACACTACATTTGCAACTATTCTCACTCAAAAAAATGATGACAGGAAAATTTCCCATTGCATTCATGAGTTTAGGACTGCAAGGTGCAGAGCTCCACTACCCTTAAGTATATAAACAACCTTGTTTTGTGTTTAAATAAATAAAAAACTTTAGGCCTTACGTATTGAAGTACATAACCAAAGTGGTAGTATTTTATTCTATAGTCGGAAATATGTTGGTGAAAAAGGATTTGGTAGAGAAATGAGCTCATTGGATGACTTCCTTGTAGGAGTATGACCTTGAAATTAATTCTCCCAATATAGTGAAAGGGCCGGATCTTAAAGAAATATTTTCATAATCACCTAGGGTGATTTAGTTTTGTATATAGTAGTTTTCCTTTCACTTTTTACTAGTTATTTTTCTTTATACAAGTTGTACCATATTGGTTTAATGCATTTGTATAATTATTAATTTTTATGCTATCTCTTTATTTACCTTCAAGTGATTGATAATTAATTTGTCAATTCATTAGTCTTTTTATGTTTTAATATTACCAAATAGAATGGAAGGAATCCCCTTCTTGAAAATTGTCTTAAAGACTCTCGGGAATCTATGCTACACATTCTTTCTAGTAGAATGTGACATCAGGGATTAAAAGGGTTAGCAATGGAGACCTTGAGATGGAAAAATATTATAAATCTAGATAAACTCTTAAAGTTGTACATATGGAAAAATATCAATAGAGTTGGACATGAGTATGGTGTTTCCCTTTTCATGGTGGTACATATATGAAAGTTTATGTACTTAAATGTTGAAATAATTATTCATTTATCATATTGTAGATGTAATTGATTTTAGTATTATTGTTATTTGTTATGTCTAGAAAGTATAATTAAGGTGAGGAAATATATTTGAGAGATTGTTGAGAAATTGTAGGAGAGGATGATTTCCCGTAACATCTTCTCTCATTATATTTATTCATACTTTGGTAATGAGAAAGTTTGAGCTGGTAATGAGAAAGTTTGAGCTGAGTGTTCATTGTTATTGTATTATTGCTCCATTATTTGTTGGTGTATTTTATTCATTTGGTATCAGAACGAGCGCGGGAACAAGGTATCAGAGCGAGAGCGGGAACAAGACACTCAATCCATATGGAAAAGAGATCTTGGTGTATTGTCTATCGATAGACTCTAACTCGCACAGGTAAAGAGGCATGACCCTGGTGTTAAAATGTTAAATTAGTTGAGGAATAGATATTTTGTTTCCACAATTCTGTGCAGATAGAAGCGTACACAGACGTCAAGCAATTCCACGCAGATTCCAATCCAAGCGCTCTAGGAAATTCCACGCAGCGAATCAGAAGCGTCCAGATAGAAGCATACACAGACTTGAGGTAGCGAATCCATGTTCTTGCATCCCGTCCTTGTAACATGTCCGTGTTTTTTGAGACTATATAGAGCATTAGGGTGCAGCATATCAGAACGTTTCTTTGTTTTCACCAGAGAGCGTTTCTTTGTTTGAGACTGCCCTTATATCAGAGCGCGCTTGCTTTCCAGATTCTGATATTCTTCCCGCTATCAATAGCCTGTAATTGTTTTTTATGAGACTAGATAGTTGAGAGATTTTGAAGATGGATCTATACCTGCATCAAAGACTTGGGTGTAACAAGACAGACCGCACTTCAGATTTCCTCCGGTCGTCCAACATCTTATCGACCCATTGACGAGCGTCTTCAGTGTAATCGAAGGCATGATCCTCCAGAATCTCAGTCTTAAGCTCAAGATAAGTTTCCTCAAACTTGGTTTCTCGTAGACGATGTCGTTTGAAGCTATGGACTTACAAACCCTAAGTTCGGGAAAAGTGCATAAACCATAAAAGAGAATTAAATGTCTTGTTCGTCGTCCACATCACGAGTGACTCACATTTATGTAGTACCAACTACAACTTGAGATTTATATTCTTCCAATCATTTTTGTTTATCTATTTAACAGTATTTTGGTGGTGGTTGAGTCCCTATTTTTGGGACATTGGTTCTCGTCCCGGGAGAAGTGGGACACTTTAATTTTCTCTTGAGTATTCTTCCTCTCTCATTCTTAATTATTCTTCATGGCGTGAAGCAATATTGTGTTGCCTAATTATTTCTATTAGAGCAAACACATGCAACCTATATTCATCACTAAAGATTTATGGGAGCTTGTAATTGATGGATATACTATGCCTTCTGCTGATGAATTCAAAACATTAAGTGATGATGACAAGAAAGCTTTAAAGGAAATTATTAAGAAAGATAATGAAGCACTTTCACTTATAGGTAGCGCAGTTGAAGAATCTATCTTTACAAGAATTAATGTTGCAGAATCATCTAAACAAGCTCGGGATATTTTAAAGAATACATATGAAGGTGTGGCTGTAGCTAAATTGCAAACACTAAGGAGAAATTTTGAAAATGCCAACATGCAAAGTAATGAATCTATTCATGATTACATCACAAAGATGCAAGATCTTGTTAATCATATGAGGTCTTTAGGTGAAGATGTTACAGAAAGGAGACTAATTGAGAATATTCCGAGAAGTGTTTTGCTCAAGTTTCATATGGTCAGCACTAGTATTATGGTTTCCAAAGATTTAAATAGAATGAAGATTGATGAATTAAGTGGATTTTTGCTTAATGTTGAAGAAAATCAACCAAGTGGAGAAGTGGAGCATGTTTTTTCTACAAGGCAGAGGTAGAAGTCAATATTAGAATCAGAATTATAATAGAAATTCACAAAAATCACAGAATTATCAAGGAAATGCATTTAGAGGAAGAGGAAGAAGCCCAAGTTCGTTTAGAGGAAGTTCAAGTCAATTCAGAGGACGAAGCAGAGACAGATTTCATGGAAGAGGAAGAGGAAAAGAAGGATCTCAAGAACGAAAAGGTCCATAGTGTCATTATTGTCATAAATATGGTCATCTTGAAAGAAATTGTTATGAAAAAATGAGAGCTATGGAAAACAAAGATGTTAATACAGGTGTAGAAGAAACCAGAAATGAAAAGTTATTAATATCAAGTTTCATGGAACATAATGAAGAAGGTGAAGCATGGTACATTGATTCAGGATGTTCAACTCATATGACATCTCAAGAGTTGTTTACTAGAATTAATGACAACTATTCTGGTAAAGTTGTATTTGGTGATGATATAGTTTCAAAAGTTAAAGGGAAAGGCACAGTTGCAATTCCAGCGTTGCATGGAAAGAAGAACTTTATTGATGACACATTGTTGACACCAGCATTGAAGAAGAACCTACTTTCTGTAGGAAATATGATGGAGCGGAACTATAAGTTAGTATTTGATAACAAGGAATGCTTAATCATGGATAAGTTGAATCATAATGCAGTTGTGACAAAAGGAGAAATGACTGAAGATCGAATTTTCAAGATTTATTTTGATTCAAGTAATTCACAAAGTTTGAATGCAATGGAAGAGATGAACAACAAGATTTGGCATTTAAGAATGGGACATTTGAATTTTCAGAGTTTGGTTTTCCTTCGAAAGAAACATAAGGTGAGTGATCTTCCTTATATCAAGAACGATGACGAAGTGTGTGAAGGATGTATTTTTGGGAAACAACATAGGAAAAGTTTCTCAAATAGAACTTGGAAGGCTAGTGAACATCTAGCTTTGGTGCATTCAGATTTGTGTGGTCCAATGGAGACAATGTCTTTTGGAAAGGCTCGTTATTTTCTCACTTTCATTGTTGATTTTTCAAGGAAGACTTGGGTGTATTTTTTGCAGGAGAAATCTGAAGTGTTTTCTCATTTTCTTGAGTTCAAGGCAATGGTTGAAAAATAAAGTGGTTTCAATATTCTCACCCTAAGAACAAATAATGGGGGAGAATACATGTCAAATGAATTCTTGAATTACTGCAGGAAGAATGGTATAAAGCGAGAGTTTACCAATTTCTACTCTCCTCAACAGAATGGAGTGGCGGAGAGGAAAAACAAAACCATAGTTAAGATGACTAGGAGCATGATAAAGGCTAAGTCACTTGATAATGAGTTTTGGGATGAAGTAGTACACACATCAGTATACATTCTTAATAGATTTCCTACAATGGCAGTGTTGAATTTGACTCCCGAAGAAGCATGGTCAGGACATAAACCAAGTGTTGCACATATGAAAGTTTTTGGTTGCATTGCATATTCACATGTTCTGAAGGAAAAGAGAAGCAAATTGGATGATAAAAGTGTGAAGTGTATTTTCATTGGTTACAATATTGAAACAAGAAGTTACAAGTTGTTTGATCTTCAAGAAAAGAAAGTAATAATAAGTCAAGATGTTCTATTTGATGAGCAAAGAATTTATCAGTCAGAACTGGTACAGTTGAAATTAAAGGAAGATACAATTACTATTGATGGTGAATCATATTCCAAGTCAATAAAGGAAGATGAAGTTAAGAAGAAACCTAAGTGGTTTGAAAGAACTCATTCTAAAAGCAATATGTTAGATAGAAATTTTGAAAAAAGGATTACCAGATCTCAAAGTAATATTGTGAATTATGCACTTATGACACAGGTAATGAAGATGGATGAACCACAAACTTATGCAGAAGCATCACGAAAGAAAGAATGGAATGAAGCTATGGAAGCAGAGTTGAATGCTTTGGTGAGAAATGATACATGGGATTTGGTGAACTTACCAAAAGGTAAAGAAGTGATTGGTACTAAATGGGTTTATAAAACTAAGTATAAATCAAATGAAAAAATTGATAAGTATAAGGCTCGTTTAGTTGCAAAAGTTTATGCATAGAGAGAAGGCATTGACTATACTAATAATTTTTCCCCAATGGAAAATATGGATACAATAAGGATGGTTCTTGCATTAGATGCTCAGTATAAGTGGACAATTTTCCAAATGGATGTTAAGTCATCTTTCTTGAATGGTTATGTGGATGAAGAAATTTATGTGGAGCAGCCTGAAGGTTTTGAAGTTCCAGGTAAAGAAGATAAAGTTTACAAGTTGAAGAAGGCTTTATATGGCCTTAAACAGGCACCAAGGGGTTGGTATTCAAGAATTGATAAATACTTCCAGGATTGTGGCTAAATCAAAAGTTTATCTGAACCCAATATTTATATTCTTCAGTCAGGTCAAGATATTTTGATTGTTGCACTTTATGTTGATGATTTGATCTACACAGAGAAGAGTGTTGAGTTATTTCAAAAGTTTAAATCACACATGATTGCTGATTTTGAGATGACATATCTTGGAGAGTTACATTATTTCTTGGGAATTGAAGTTTGGCAAAAAGAAGATGGTATTTTGATGTCAGAAGGCAAGTATACATTGGATATTTTGAAGAAGTTCATAATGATTAGTTGCAAGCTAGCAACAACTCCTCTGGAAGTTGGGTTGAATTTATACGGATATGATGACTCCAAATCAGTTGATATTACTTTGTATCGTCAATTGGTTGGAATTTTGATCTACTTAACTACAAATCGACCAAATATATATTTTGCAGTCAGTATGGTATCTATATTCATGTCAAACCTCGAGGAAATACATTGGAAAGTAGCTAAGAGTATTTTGAGATATCTACGTGGTACAATTGGTTATGGTTTGATATATAGACCTACATAATATTTAAGGCTTATTGGTTATTTAGATTCAGATTGGGCAGGTTGCATGGATAACAGGAAATCAACTTCAAGATATTCATTCAGCATGGGTTCAACAATAGTTGCTTGGAGCACTAAAAAGAAACCTGCAGTTTCTCTCTCCACAATAGAAACAAAGTATAAAGTAGTAGCGACAGCAGCATGTGAAGCAGTTTGGTTGAGAAGAATTTTGAAGGATCTTCATGAGCAGCAGGAACAACCTATTCAGTTGATATGTGATAATAAAAGTGCTATTCAGATGACCAAAAATCCATTATTTCATAATAAGACTAATCATATTGATATCCAATATCGTTTTGTTTGAGATTTGGCTCAACAAAGTGTGGTTGAGATTACTTATTGTAGAACAGACAAACAAGTAGCTGATATTTTCACCAAAGCACTATCAAAGGAAATGTTTTGAAAATTCAGAGATGATCTTGGAATATTTCCAAATGATCATTATGGGGGAGAAATGTTGGAATAATGATTCATTTATCATATTATATATGTAATTGATTTGAGTATTATTGTTATTTTTTATGTCTAGAAAGTATATAAATTTGAGAGATTCAAGGAGAGATTATTGGAGAGATTGTTGAGAGATTGTAGGAGAGGATGATTTCCCATAACATCTTCTCTCATTGTATTTATTCATGCTTTGGTAATGAGAAATTTTGAGTAGAGTGTTCATTGTTATTGTCTTATTTCTCTATTATTTGTTGGTGTATTTTCTTCAAACTGCAAACAACAAATACCAGCCTATAGGTTTTTTTTTAGGTACTCGGTAAAAGCCGTGTAACAACCCTAGTTGAATAAATGTTTAAGGTTTATTAAGTAAAAATTAATTAGGGGATTAATTGTCTTAACATGGTATTAATTAAACAAGATTGGTATAAAGATACTAATTAAATATTTATTAATTAATTAAAGGTTATAATTCTGATTAATTAATTAATTAATTAACTACCTATTATATTCAATAACTTGGGTATTAAATTTAAAAGGGATAATAAGTTATATTGTTTAAATTAAAAAAAAAGAGTTACGTACACAGAAAGGGATAAGATATTAATTCAAAGGGATAAGATATTAATTCAAAGGGGTAAGATATTAATTAGGAGGGGATAAGGTAATAAATGGGTGGATAAGGAGAGTAATGACGAAGGGTGAAGTCGGTGAAGGAGGAATATGGAGGGGAAGGAGGTTTATGGGAGGAGCATTCTATGGGAGATTGGGGGATTGATTTTTGGGGCTCTCTTGGATTGGCAAGGAGGAGAGTGGAGTTCTGTAGTCAGGAAGGTTCAATACAGGCACCGGGTTGTTGGAGGTTTTGAGCACGGGGGCCAGGATATCCATATGATATCCTGGAGCTAGGAAGTTACCTAGTTGGCAGGGTGGAACTAGGTTTTGGTCAATGTTTACACAGTGCAGCAACGGTCAACAAGGCAAGTGAACAACCAGAGGTTTAGCATCAGACCCAGGTATTTAAAATTGTGTATTTGTTTTATTTTTCTATAAAATTTTATTATTTGTGGATAAATCTATATGAGAATGCGCTGTGAATGTGCTCAATTAAGGAAATTTATGAATTTTACTAATTTGCTCAATATAGAAGAAATTAGTGAATTTTCTGAAATCAATACTGTTACAATTATGTAATTATTTGACGTTAAATCTATTCGGCCCCTACATTTGGTATCAGAGCCCTTGTTTGAAATCTGGGCCTAAGGGCCAAAACTCCAAGCTCTAACTCCAGCCACGCTTAACCTGCAAACCAAACACAGAAATTTTAATACAAAATAAAAATAATTTCCGTAATAATTTCAATATTATAACCTTAAACAAGAAAA
>ML776826.1:1069902-1128742 GCA_009831015.1 Picea engelmannii
AAAAAAAAAGAGTTACGTACACAGAAAGGGATAAGATATTAATTCAAAGGGGTAAGATATTAATTAGGAGGGGATAAGGTAATAAATGGGTGGATAAGGAGAGTAATGACGGAGGGTGAAGTCGGTGAAGGAGGAATATGGAGGGGAAGGAGGTTTACGGGAGGAGCATTCTACGGGAGATTGGGGGATTGATTTTTGGGGCTCTCTTGGATTGGCAGGGAGGAGAGTGGAGTTCTGTAGTCAGGAAGGTTCAGTACAGGCACCAGGTTGCTGGAGGTTTTGGGCACGAGGGCCAGGATATCCATATGATATCCTGGAGCTAGGAAGTTACCTAGTTGGCAGGGTGGAACTAGGTTTTGGGCAATGTTTACACAGTGTTTACACAGTGCAGCAGCGGTCAACAAGGCAAGCAAACAACTGGAGGTTTAGCATCAAACCCAGGTATCTAAAATTGTGTATTAGTTTTATTTTGCTATAAAATTTTATTATTTGTGGATAAATCTATATGCGAATGTGCTCAATTAAGGAAATTTATGAATTTTACTAATTTGCTCAATATAGAAGAAATTAGTGAATTTTCTGAAATCAATACTGTTACAATTATGTAATTATTTGACGTTAAATCTATTCGGCCCCTACAAGACGCATTGACTCCATTACGTTGTAGTTGCAGAGGGTATACCCATGAATTATATAAGTGTTGATATTTCCTTCACATCGAAGCAACTCTCGTATCACCTGAATTCCTTCACATCCTATTTGCATACACAATACCTATACACAAAATCTATAAGGGTGAGAATAATGTGAACAATAAAGGAAGTTGAAAGAATTGTAAATAGTGTGGGAAGTACAAGTAAACCCATCAGGGCTATGGTTTCTCATTGATAGTGAGGCTACATTTGTATCATACGAAAACATCTTCATCGGGGATATGGATGCTTACTAGCAATGAAGCAATGCTGGGAAAAGAGAGATAAGGAAAAAAAAATTGGCATGTGATCAATTACAAATAGTATTATATGGTGCCATCCCTTAGAAAGGAAAATACCATTTCCACCCCATAACATGACCTACAAAGAATGCTTGGAAAATTTCTTGAAGTTTTTATTAAAGGTTGAAGTATTTCAGAAAGAAACGTTATCCAAAGTGGAACCCATGGTATAGGGGAAGGACTATGTTTTCATGGAAGACTATCCTAAATATCCTAATGTATTAACACATATGAGTTTTCTAAAAACAAAGATAACCGGTTCATCCCCCTTTTCGCCAATTGTTGTGCCTACAATAACTCCCATTTAATTTTCCTATTATGGGAAAATTAAATGCCCCCCACCTACTAAAATTTACAAAAACCATGAAAGAGGAGTTTGGTTCCTAAAATCTAATGGATTTTGTGATAATCACAATGGGAAGAAATTCAATCACTTTTGGATTACATTCTTTGCCACGAATCTGTTGCACGACAATGATTTGTGCTTAAAAACTAATTGATTTTCAAATTTGTCCTTTATCGGTTTTATTTAAAAGGATTGATTGTAATTGGCTTGATTTATTTGAATAATACACATGAAATAGGCATGCTCCTAACACTTACTTCTAATTGGCTCATCGGCCTTTTCATTTTCAGGCTCGCGGAATGACAAGTCACCTTTTTCGTAAGTTTCATGTAGGTCAAAATCCTTGCAAGGTAATCCTCGCGAGCATTTATCATCAATATACAGTTTAACATTATTGCATGTTTACCCACAACATGCAAGCCACAAGCCTTGTGGGACAATCCTTGTGGTATTTTCCTATCAAGATACAATTTAGCATGGTTGCATATTTTCCTATATCCTGTGACCTACGACTCACAAGCATAGTGGGGTGACCTTTTATGGAACAATGTGTCCCTTATATATATCAAAAATAGTAGCCTGCAAGTCTATTAGACTTAAACTAATGGTATTTTCTCATCGGGGTTACATGGTAACTTTGCAACTTAACTTTCTCATGATAGCTTCTCTCATAGGCCTTGTAGGAAAACTATAATGGGTTTTTCTCGTCAAGACAGTATTTAATCTTATTATAATCTTCACGCAACCTACAACTTGCATGCCTTGTAGGATAATCCTCACAAAATTTTATTACATAGGTGGTAAATTAACCTTACAAAAACATTCCCACAAACCACGACACGTGAACCTGTCCAATTTCTTCTTCGCAAGCTAACTAACTCACTATATTATTTTATTCTTTCACAAGCCTATCCTCTCGCAAGACTTTGATCCCGCAATCTTATCCTTCAACAAAACTTCTCTGCAACATAACATATATGTACCTTTCCCTCTTGTAAGAAGATTGAATTTATTTCATTAATGGTTTGGATACATAATGTAGAGTATGGACATGATTGATTAACCATAGACATTTATTACTAAAATCATGTGATTTAATGCATACCAACACAATTTTGTATTTTGTTATTACAAATTTTCACCTAAGTCATTATCATAAAAGGGAATTTTTCTACTTCAGAACAAAATTGTTTTTGTTTTCTTCATCTAGTATGAAAAATACTTACTGCACTTTGAATTGTACATGTTTGTGTGGTCAAAAATCTCAAAATCTCAAGGACATTAAGGAAGGCCTATGCCTACCAATGCCCCAACACAGGAAGAAAGACCAAAAACTCTTCTCATGATAAACACCAGTCATTTCAATGGAATTCAGGAGTGTCTCACATGAAATGAAATGTATATCTAGTTCAAAAATCAATATTTATCAGCATAGGATGAATACCTAAGAATATACAAAAACATAAAAATAAGTGGACTCCATGTCATAGCTTCCTGACCGGCCATTCTTCCCTACAATGATGCATTCCAATGGGCGTATGCACACCTAGACGATAAGATAGAAATGATTATCAATGATGTAGACAACAAATAGTATCCATCAGATATTGTATCATTTTCCAACATCGGATGCATTTCTCAATAATACATGTATGGACACACTTAACAAGGAGAATCCTAAGCTAGTAGACATCATTCAATAATGATGCTAATAACATCGGTCATTTGTTACCAAGATCAGTAGAGTATACAACACATAGTATTTCAAGGAACCACATCAACTCCTTGCGGCCATGATCTGTATGCTCTATGGGGAGGAGACAAGTTTCCACTTTAATCTTGAATGGGTGACTATTGCACACAGTGTGGCGGAAATATGGAATATTTTCAACTAGGCACGAATATTGTCAAATATTATCTTCCTGAATGTCTTTGGATCTAAGATGCTATCACTCTTAGATGGTTTTTTGGGCTAAAATCAAGTTCTGGTCTCCCATGATGATTAGCTGAAGACTAATTTCATAACTAAATGGGGGACATATGCCTATAGGAAAATGTCTTTTGGACAAATAAATGTTGGTGCCACTTTTGAAAGAGATATGGACATAGAATTCAGAGGATTGATTGGTAAATTTGTTGTATTTTACCTAGATGATGTTATTTTGTTTTCAAAGAATAGAAAAGATCATGTTCATCATCTTAGGAAAATCTTTGACAGATGCAGAAAATATGGCATTTTTATGAATACTAGGAAGTCCATTTTTGCAGTAAATGAAAGAAGACTGCTAGGATTTGTGATATCAAAGTCAGTGATAATGGCTGAACCAAAGAGAAAAGAGGAAATTTCAAATATTGTCTTTCCACATAATAAGAAATAAATCCAATATTTGCTTGGCAGGATAAATTTTGAAAACAGGTTTGTACCAAGTTTCTCTGAAATGGTGAATCCTTTGCAAGACATGATCAAGAAAATTGCTAAGTTTAAATGGGGCCCTGAAGAAAAGGAATCATTTGTCATAATAATGGAGGAAATAAAAAAACAATCAGCTCTAATGAGTCTCGATTTTAATAAGAATTTCATCTTATATACCTTTTCTTCTAACAGTGCATTTGCAGTTGTTCTCACTCAGAAAAATGTTGGTGGGAATGAATTTACCATTTCATTCATGAGTTCAGGACTACAAGGGGCAAAGCTCAACTACCCTAAAGTAGATAAACAAGCCTATGTTGTCTTTAAATAAATAAAACACTTTAGGCCTTACCTATTGAAGTACATAACCAAAGTGGTAGTACCCTAAATCTGTTGTTGTAAAAGGATTTGGGAGAGAAACAAGATCAACGAATGACTTCCTTGTAAAAGCATGACCTTGAGATTAATCTTGCCAAGATAGTGAAAGGGACAAATCCTAAATATTTTTCATAATCACCTAGGGTGATTTAGTTTTGTAAATAGTAGTTTTCCTTTCATTTTTAAAACTTATTTTTCTTTATAGAAGTTTTACCATATTGGTTTAAGGAATTTGTACAGTTATTACCTTTTAAGGTATCTCTTTATTTACCTTCAATTGATTGATAATTGATTTTTCAATTCATTAGTCTTTTATATTTCAATATTACTAGATAGATTGGGAGGAATCCTCTTCTTGAAAATTGTCTTAAAGACTCTTGGAACTGAGGAATTTGCGCTACACATTATTTCTAGTAGAATGTGACATTAGGGGATTAAAAGGTTCAACAATGGATACCTTGAGATGGAAAAATATTATAAATCTAGACAAACTCTTAAAGTTGTACATATGGATAAATATCAACAGAGTTGGGCATGAGTATGGTGTTTCCTTTTCCATGGTGGTACTCATATGGAAGCTTTGGGACTTAATTGCAAACAAGAAATATTAGTCTATAAGTATTTTGTAGGTATACTATGAAAGCCTCATTCACTCCCTTACATTATAGTTGCAGAGGGTAGATCCGAGACTAATAGAGGTGTTGATCTTGCCTGCATATCGAAGTAACTCTTATATCACCCCAATTCCTTCACATCCTATTTTCATACGCAATATCTATATACAAAATATATAAGGGTGAGCATAATGTGAACAATAAATGAAGTTGAAATCATTATAAATAGTGTGGGAAGTACAAGTAAACCTGTTGGGGCTATGGATTCTCACTGACTACATGGCTATGCTTGTATGATACCAAAGCATATTCGTCGAGGCTATGGACACTCGTTGGTAGCGGAGCAATGTTGGGAAAAGAGAGATAAGGAACCAAGTTTGGCATGTGATCAATTACAAATAGTATTATATGGTGTCATCCCTCACTAAGGAAAATACCATTTCCACCGCATAACTTGACTTACAGAGAATGATTGGAAAATTCCTAGAAATTGTTATTAAAAGTTGAAATATTTCAGAAAAAGTTGTCCAAAGTGGAACCCATGGTACAAGGGAAAGGATATTTTTTCATGGAAGACTATCCTAAATATTCTAATGTGTTAATGCATATGGGTTTTATAAGAACAGAGATAACGGGTTCATCACGCGTGTCACCAATTATTGTGCCTACAAAACTTCCCATTGAATTTTCCTATTATGGGAAAATTAAATGCCCCCACCTACTAAACTTTACAACAACTAGGAAAGAGGACCTACTAAAGTTTACAACAACTAGGAAAGAGGAGGATGGTTCCTCAAATCTAATGGTTTTTGTGATAATTACAATGGAAATAAATTCAATCACTTTTGGATTACATTCTTTGCTATGAATCACTTACATGACAATGATTTTTTCTTAAACACTAATTGATTTTCAAATTTGGCCTCTATCGGTTTCATTTAAAAGGATTCATTGCAATTGGCTTGCTTTATTTGAATAATACACATGAAATAAACATGCTCCTAACACTTTCTTTTTTATTGGCTCACGGGCCTTTTAAATTTCAAGAGAGTGGAATGATAAGTCACCTTGTTCATAAGTTTCCTACAGGATGAACTCCTTGTGGAGTAATTCTCACGAGCATTTATCATCGAGATATTTTTTAACGTTTTCTGTTTATACATAGCTCGCAGGTTGCAAGCCTTGTAGAATAATCCTCATGGGATTTTCCTATTAAGATACAATTAAGTGTGGTTACGTATTTTCCTACATCTCGCGACCCGCAATATTAACGAGGTCACCTTTTTATGGAACAATGTATCCCTTATCTATCTCGAAAATAGTACCCCACAATCCTATCGGACTTAAACTAATGGTATTTTCTCATCAGGGTTACATGGTAACTTTGCAGTTTGACTTTCCCTCAATAACTTCTCCCACATGCCTTTCAGAAAAATTGTAGCAACTTTTTATTGTTGGGACAGTGTTTTAATCTTGTTATAATCTTCGCGTAACCTGAAACCCACAAGACTTGCGAGATAATACTCACCGATTTTTCTTCTCTGGGTGGTAAATTTACCTTACAAAAATATTCCTGCATCCCATGGCCTGTAAACTTGTCGAATTTATTCTTCACCAGCCAATTCATTTAGTATATTAGTTGGTTATTTTGTAATCTTATCCTCCCACAAGACTTTGATCCTGTAAGATTATCCTCTGGAAAAACTTCTCTATGACATGGTGTATCCGTACCTTTCTCACTTGTAAGAATCTTGAATTTATTTCATTAATAGTTTAACATAATGTAGAGTATGGAAGTAATCGATTAACCATAGACAGTTTTTCCTCAAAGCATGTGATTTAATGCATATTGGCGCAATTTTGTATTTCGTTATTATGAATATTTGTGTAAGTCATTATCATGAAAGGGGTCATGATCTACATGCTCTTTCTGGAGTAGACAAGTGTCTACTTTAAGCTTGAATGGGTGCCTATTGCACACAATGTGGCGTAAGAAGGGAAAATTTTCAACTAGGCACGAATCTTGTCAATTTTCAACTAGGCACGAATCTTGTCAAACAATATCTTCCTAAATGTCTCTCGATATAAGATGTTGCCACTCTTTGATGGTTTCTCGAGATATAGAGGGTGGGAGGGGCGAGCATAAATGGCGAATTTATAATATAAATTCTCCATTTATGCCCCCCCTCCTATAGATATAGAGGGTGGAAGGGGAGGACATAAATGGAGAATTTATAATATAAATTCTCCATTTATGCCCCCCCCAATATAAATTCTCCATTTATGCCCCCCCTCCTATAGATATAGAGGGTGGGAGGGGGCTCGGCATAAATGGAGAATTTATAATATAAATTCTCCATTTATGCCCTCCTCTCCTACCCTCTATATCTATAGAGGGTGGGAGGGGGGTGGGCATAAATGGAGAATTTATTATGCCCACCCCCCTCCCACTCTCTATAAATTCTCCATTTAGAAGGTGGGAGGGGGTTGGGCATAATAAATTCTCCATTTATGCCACCCCCCTCCCACCCTCTATAAATTCTCCATTTATGCACCCGCCTCCCACCCTCGTGGAAGGGGGGTGGCATAAATGGGCATAAATGGAGAATTTATTATGCCCACCCCCCTCCCATCCTCTATAAATTCTCCATTTAGAGGGTGGGAGGGGGGTGGCATAAATGGAGAATTTATAATATAAATTCTCCATTTATGCCATCCCCCTCCCACCCTCTATAAATTCTCCATTTATGCACCCCCCTCCCACCCTCGTGGGAGGGGGGTGGCATAAATGGAGAATTTATAATATAAATTCTCCATTTATGCCAGCCCCCTCCCACCCTTTATAAATTCTCCATTTATGCCTCCCCCTCCCACCCTCTATAGAGGGTGGGAGCGGGGTGCATAAATGGAGAATTTATATTACATCAAGTCTTGCTCTACCATGATGATCAATTGAAGACTTCTTTCAAAACTAAATGGGAAACATATTTTTATAGGAAAAAAAAAATTGGATTGATAAATGTTGGAGCCACTTTTCAAAGAGCTATGGACATAGCATTCACAGGACAGATTGATAAATTTGTTATAGTTTACTTGGATGATGTTACTATATTTTCAAATAATAGAAAATATCATATTCATCATCTTAGGAAAATATTTGACAAATGCATAAAATATGGCATTTCTTTGAATACTAGGAAGTTTATTTTTGCAGTGAATGAAAGAATTCTTCTGAGATTTGTAGTATCAAAGTTGGGGATAATGATTGAACCATAGAGAATAGAGGCCATTTTAAATATTGTCTTTCCACATAATAAGAAATCAATGCAATCTTTCCTTGGCAAGATAAAAAATTTATGCAAGTTTGTTTCATGTTTCTATGAAACATTGAAGCCTTTGTAGGACATGATCAAGAAAAATTCTAAGTTTAAATGGGGCCCTAAAGAAAAGGAATATTTTATCATAATATTGGAGGAAATAGAAAAACACCAGCTCTAATGAGTCTTGATTTTAACAAGGATTTCATCTTATATACCTTTTCTTCTGACACTGCATTTGCAGTTGTTCTCACTCAGAAAAATGATGACATGAATGAATTCACATTTCATTCACGAATTCAATATCGCGAGGGGTAGATCTCAACTACCCGAAAGTAGATAAATAAGCCTATGTTGTCTATAAAGAAATAAAACACATTAGGCATTACCTATTGAAGTACATGACCAAAGTGGTAGTTCCCTATTCTATAGTAAAAAATATCTTGGTGCAAAAGTATTTGAAAGAGAAATGAGTTCATTCGATGACTTCCTTGCAAGAGTATGACCTTGATATTAATCTTTCCAAAATAGTGAAAGGGGCAAATCTTAAAGAAATATTTTTCATAATCACCTAGAGTGATTCAGTTTTGTACATAGTAGTTTTCCTTTCATTTTTTACAAGTTATTTTTCTTTATACAAGTTATACCATATTGGTTTAATTCATTTGTACAGTTATTACCTTTTATGTTATCTCTTTATTTACCTTCAAGTGATTAATAACTGATTGCTCAATTCATTAATATTTTTTGTTTTAGTATTACGAGATAAATTGGAAGGAATCCCCTTCTTGAAAAGTGTCTTAAAGACTCTTGGAACTAGGGAATCTGTGCTACGCATTCATTCTAGAAGAATGTGACATCAGGGCATTAAAAGGGTTAGTAATGGAGCCCTTGACATGGAAAAATATTATAAATCTAGATAAACTCTTAAAGTTGTACATATGGAGAAATATCAATAGAGTTGGACATGAATGGTACTCATATGGAAGATTCAGGACTTAATTGCAAACAAGAAATACTAGCCTATAGGTATTTTGTATGTATTCTTTGAAAGCTTCAATCACTCCATTACATTGTAGTTGAAGAGGGTAGACCCATGGATTATATAGTGTTTATCTTGCTTGCATATCAAAACAACTCTCGTATCACCCCAATTCCTTTACATCTTATTTGCATATGCAAAATCTATATACAAAATCTATAAGGGTGAGCATAATGTGAACAATAAAGGAGTTGAAAGCACTATAAATAGTGTGGGAAATAAGAGTAAACATGTCATGGCTATGGACACTCGCTAACAATGGGGCTATGTTTGCATGATACCAAAGCATCTTCATCGAGACTATGGATACTCGCTGGCAGCGAAGCAATGTTGGAAAAAGAAAGATAAAAAACAAACTTTGGCATGTGGAAAAGAAAGATAAGGAACAAACTTTGGCATGTGATAAATTACAAACATTATTCTATGGTGCCATCCCTGAGTAAGGCAAATACCATTTCCACCCCATAACTTTGACTTATATAGAATGCTCAGAAAATTCCTAGATGTTGTTATTATAGATTTACAGCTTTCAAAAAGAAAAATTGTCCAAAGTAAAACCCATGGTACAAGGGTATCGAAGGGCATCTTAGGGCTCATAAATGTCATCATACTTATTAATATAATATAAATTAAAGTAGATAAATATATGTGTATAAGGGATAATTGTATAAATACCTATCAAAACATGAATACAAGACTTAGAAAGTTCTCTCGATATATTTGTCTTGATGGTGTCATGTGTGCATGTCACTATGTAGTCTCTTGCTTGAATGTTGATTGGAAGCATAGCCTTCCAATATTTGGTATCGTTTCCTTCTTCATTCGAGTGGATGACAGCAACAACGGATGGAGGTGGTTTGAACCTGAAGAAGATGGAGAGATAAGAAGATGGAGATATAAGAAGAAATCGAGATGGAGAGATAAGAATAGATCTATATGGAGAAATCAGTTGTTTCTCGTGGACGTTGAGTATTCGTGATATTGAATATGCTCGAAAAGATTTGATCTTGGATGCTGATCACTCATGGATGTTGCTCGCCTTTGATTACTCGTAGATGTTCAAACCTGTAAAAGAAGAGTGGAATGAAGAAACCAGAAATCCTCTTTGTCAGTTGATTAATTGAAGCAACCAGGTGCGTTGGCTGCAGACAAAAAAAAATGCATGGTTCTTGAGGATGATGTTTGTAAAGGTTGCACAAAAGACAAAATCTTCTAGGATGAGGAAGTTGTTCAAGAATTAAAAAATATGGTGCTGCTCATGTAGTTGGTTTGTTTCTGAAACATTTGATGAAAGATGATAATGTAGACGAGACTAAAAGTGTTGATGCGCTGAAGTAGACCAAATTCTACAATATGCAACGATTGGTATAATTTGTTGTAACTCTGGTATGCTGATACATGAAATCAGTTATCATAATTCTCGAGGAAATCAGAAAATCATGCCTGGTACAAGAATGTGAATTTGAATGAGGTCTAGAACTCCTCATCCACATTACAAAGGAATTTGCTCCAACCTCCATCAACATTATTTCTACGTCGAAGCCCAATAGCTAAGACTGCATCTGCTCCTCATCTTCTGATCTGTGGTACGGAGAAAAGAAAACCCTAGCCAACAAAAGGGATATGATCTGATATCGTGTTACACAACATAGGTGTCTTCCTTCAAAATATGGATCTGTGGTATGGAGAAAAGAAAACCCTAGCCAATTGATAGGGTACAATCGAAGTTGCTCTCGCAAATAAGGAAGATGCAACTTCTGCCATCCAAAAGTACCACCACCGACATCTGTTGTCATATAAATGACGTCGGGAGATTCTGTTTGGAGTAATGGCACAAAGAATATTGGCAGTGGCTAAGAAATGGCAATCAAGTCAGTCAAGGGATGGTCGAGTGGAGTCGAAGGACCGACTTGCTCCAGAACGAGTGCTTGAAGTTTTTCTAAGAGCCACTTAAACACCATTGCATTGATGTATAAGATGGTGACTAATAGAATGCTAGTAGAAAACAGTGGAGTATTGTGTCCACGCTAACAAACTAAGACCAAGTCGATGACAATATTGCATCAACCACCCTAAATTGACAAGGAAGCAATGGAATTTAAAGGTATGAGTTATTAAGTCATTACAAGAAAATGAAAAATATATAAACTTGAATAAAAGTCATGAGCCATATACATCTCAAAGCAATGTAAAAGGAAATATGGAGTAATTGTAAAACATCTACAATATACTACATGAAGGATATTTAGTCGAGTAAGTTTGTAGTCTAGTAGAGTCTAAAATATTTAATCATAGTTATAAAAGAAAATAATTAGCATTAGTTAACTGTTCTACATTTTGTCTCTTTTCGTTGGAATCCGGTGACATGAAATTGTTCTAAATCACAATTTTATGTTGTTTAAATTGCATTTTCGAATATAGAAATGGATTCATCGTGTCATGTAGATCCATTAATTTCTCACTGGATTTCAGAAAATATGGCCAGAAAATATCACCGAAAAGTAGAATGTTTAGACTACAGAAAAATAAGTCGACTATAGTTTAACCAAGTTAGTCGGAAAAAGAAAAACATTGTGTTGTCGATTGTGTCGAATGCACCAAGATGTCTTGTAAAATTTGAATCAAAATAGAAAGGAGGGGTTCAATGTGAGTCTTGAAGGCTTCCTCTCCACCTATGTAGTGTAAGTCGGTCCTTAGTCGACAAGATTGGTTTCTCAACGAAATTAGTCAATGACATTTTTACAATTATTGTAGTAGAACAAAAGTTTATTTGTATAATTAAGTCCTATTTAAACAATTAAAGTCATGTCTTGGTAAATTCAAGTTGCATGTGCAATGTGCAGAGTCTTAGTTGAGTCATAGTCAAAGTTGCCCTTCATGTAAGTTTGAATTGAAGACTCCAGTTATTCTCATAAACCTAAAGAACAACCATGACTGATAGCTGCAATAGACAGACAAGATTGATGAACATCAGAGCAGTGAGCATAACATTGAACACTTCATTGAAATATTGATAGTGATAGAGGAAATATTCATAGCTCTTTAGTGAGAAGAACAATTACAAGAGAGCATTCATGATGAGCATTGAACATGAAAATTTTGCAGTGGTCGAAGGCATTCAAGAAAGAGATATATGATGACATACACACACACACACACACACGAGCTTAATCGATAAGATGATGACACAAGAAATATTAATTGATTGAGCCCCTCGGTAGAAGAGTTGCATAACAGTTTCTCGAATCGTGAAAAAGAAAGAAGAGGAATGGTAGGATTGGCTAATGTTGCAGACCCTCATCAATTCCATAAAAAGAACCCCCAGGTGTGGCAGATCGTTGGAGCACCCCTAGAGAATGCCTCGACGACTCTGGGAGGAATACAAACTTTCAAGTGAGTATGGAAGCCAATGTCGCCTAGCAAGATATCGATAGAATCAATTACATGCAGATATAGGAGTTGGAATATGTGATATATAGTCATTCTGAGCCATTCGAAACCAGACATAGTAAACCTTGTATAAGTGTATCCTCCTATACAACTAGTGGTTGTTGCAGCTAATTTACTTGTGCAAACTGGTATGCATGGTTGATGCACAATAAGGATACTTCTACAATAGTAGAGATCCAAGACATTGTTGCACACTTGCTTAGGATGAGTAAGGAGTTGAGTGTGGGAGTGTTGAGGGGGCCTCTTAGGCCTCATAAATTTCATCATACTTATAAATGTAATATAAGCTAAAGTAGATAAATATATGTATATAATGGATAAATGGGACTAAATGGGCGATTATTTGAAGCAGGTGCAACTTCCCCAACCATCCACATCATTGTATAAATACCTATCAAAGCATGAATACAAGACGATAGAGCATTCTCCCCGATATATTTGTCTTGATGGTCTCATGTGTGCATGTCACTATGTAGTCTCTTGCTTGAATGTTTGTTGGAAGCACAACCTTCCAACAAGTGGAAAGGCTATGTTTTCATGGAAGACTATCCTAAATATCCTAATGTATTAATGCAAATGATTTTTTTAAGAACATAGATAACCAGTTCATCCCCTGTGTCTCTAATTGTTGTGCGAACGAAAACTCCCATTGAATTTTCCTATTATAGGAAAATTAAATGCCCCCCACCTACTAAAATTTACAACAACTATGAAAGAAGAGGGTGGTTCTTCAAATATAATGGTTTTTGTGATAATTACAATTGAAAGAAATTCAATCACTTTTGGATTACATTCTTTGTTATGAATCTATTTCATGACAATGATTTATGCTTAAACACTAATTGATTTTCAAATTTGGCCTCTATCAGTTTCATTTAAAAGGATTGATTGTAATTGGCTTAATTTATTTGAATAATACACATGAAATATACACGCTCCTAACACTTGCTTCAGATTAGCTCACAATCCTTTTCATTTTCAGGCTCGCGGAATGATAAGTCACCTTGTTTATAAGTTTCCTACAGGCTTAAATCCTAGCGTGGTAATCCTCACGAGCATTTCTCATTGGGGTATAGTTTAATTTTATTGCATGTTTACTCACAACACGGTCCACAAGCCTTGTGGGATAATCCTCATAGACTTTTCCTATCAAAATACAATTTTGTGTGGATGTGTATTTTCCCGTAGCCCGTGACCCACATGCTTAGGAGGTGACCTTTTTATGGAACAATGTGTCCCTTATCTATCTCGAAAACAATACCTTTCAATCCTATCATATTAAAACTAATGGTCATTTCTCATCGAGGTTACATGGTAACTTTGGAGCTTAACTTTTCTACGATACCTTCTCATGCACGCATTGCGGAAAAGACAATACCTTGCAATCCTATCAGATTAAAACTAATGGTCATTTCTCATCAAGGTTACATGGTAACTTTGGAGCTTAACTTTCCTACGATACCTTCTCATGCACGCCTTGAGGAAAAGATTTCACAGGTTTTTCCCATCGAGACAATATTTTAATATTGTTATAATATTCATGTAGCCCTCAGCCCGCAAGCCTTGTGGGATAATCCTTGCATAATTTTCTTGTATGGGTGGTAAAATAACCTTACAAAAATCTTCCCACATCCCATGACCTATAACTCATTCAGTATATTAGTTTATTCCTTTACAAGCCTAATCTAGTGCAAGCTTATCCTCTAGCAAAACATCTCTGTGACATGGTGTATATGTAGCTTTCCCACTTGTAAGAAGCTTGAATTTATTTCATTAATGGATTGAAGACATAATGTAGATTATGGACGTGATTGATTAACCATAGAAAATTATTACTCAAAGCATGTGATTTAATGCATACCAGTGCAAGTTTGCATTTGATTATTATGATTTTTTTCCTAAGTCATTATCATAAAGGCAATTTCGCTACTTCTGAACAAAATTGTCTATGTTTTCTTCATCTGGTGTGAAAAATCCTTACTCTACTATGAATTGTACATGTTCTCTTGGTCTGCAATGTCGAGAGCTCAAGGATTTTGAGGAATACCTCTTCCTACCAGTGCCCCAACACAAGAAGAAAGTCTAGAAACCCTACTCATGACAGACACCAATCATTTCAATAGAATTTAGGGGTGTCTCACATGGAATGAAATGTATAGACAATTCAACAATGAAGATTTATCAGTGGAGGACCAAGACCTAAGAATATTCAAAAACATCAAAAGAAGTGGACTCCATGCTATAGTTTCTCGACCATCCATTCTTCCCTACAATGATGCATTCCAGTGGGTGTATGCGCACCTAGATGATAAGAAAAAAATGATTATCAATGAAGCAGATAGGAGACAATATCCACCAGATGTATCAATTGCCAACGCCGGATGTATTTCTCAATAAGAAATTTATGGATGTATTCACCGAGGATAATCCCAAGACAGTAGACATCATTCAACAATGGTGCAAAGAAGACATGTCATTTTTTACCAAGCTCAACAAAGTATACAACGGACAGTATTTCAAGGTTTCATATCAACTCCTTGCAGTCATGATCTATAGGCTATACGAGGAGAAGACAAGTGTCCACTTTAAGCTTGAATGGGTGCCTAATGCACACAATGTGGTGGAAGCATGGCATATTTTCATCTAGGCACGAACCTTGTCAAACAATATCTTCATGAATATCTCTAGATCTAAGATGCTATCCTTATTAGATGGTATTTCAGGCTACAATCAAGTCATTGTCTCCCATGATGATAAGCTAAAGACTTCTTTAAGAACTAAATGTGGGACATATGCCTATAGGAAAATTCCTTTTGGACTGATAAATGTTGGAGGCACTTTTCAAACAACTATGGAGTACTAACTGGTAAATCTATTGTAGTTTACTTGGATGATATTTATGTGTTTTCAAACAATAGAAAAGATCATGGTTATCATCTCAAGAAAATATTTGATAGATGTAGAAAATATGGCATTTCTTTTAATACTAGGAAGTCCATTTTTGTAGTAAATGAAGGAAGACTTCTAGGATTTTTGGCATCAAAGTCAGGGATAATGATTAAACCAGAGATAATAGAGGCCATTTCAAATATTGTATTTCCACTTAATAAGAAATTAATGCAATCTTTCCTTGGAAAGATAAATTTTGTATGTAGGTTTATTCCAACTTTCTCTGAAAAAATGAAGCATTTGCAGGAAATGATAAAGAAAAATGCTAAGTTTAAATGAGGCCCTAAAGAAAACGAATCCTTTATCCAAATCAGGGAGGAAATAGAAAAAACTACCAGCTCTAATGAGTATTGATTTTAATAAGGATTTCATCTTATATACCTTTTCTTATGACACTACTTTTGCATCTATTCTCACTCAGAAAAATGATGATGGGAATGAATTTCCCATTGCATTCATGAGTTCAGTACTGCAAGGTGTCGATTTCAACTACCCTAAAGTAGATAAACATTCATGTTCTATCTTTAAAGCAATAAAACACTTTAGGCCTTACGTATTGAAGTATAGAACCAAAGTGGTAGTACCCTATTCTGTAGTCATAAATCTGTTGGTGCAAAATGATTTGGGAGAGAAATGATCTCATTGGATGACTACCTTGCAGGAGTATGACCTTGATATTAATCCTATCAAGATAGTGAAAGAGATAGTTCTTAAAGAAATATTTTTATAATCACCAAGGGTGATTCAGTTTTATACATGGCAGTTTTCCTTTCATTTTTTACAAGTTATTTTTCTTTATACAACTTGTACCATATTGGTTTTATGTGTTTGTATAGTTATTACCTTTTATGCTACCTCTTTATTTACATTCAATTGATTGATAACTGATTTGACAATTCATTAGCCTTTTTTGTTTTAGTATTACCAGATAGATTGGAAGGAATCTCTTTCTTGAAAATTTTCTTAAAGACTCTTGGAATTGGGGAATATGTGCTACACATTCTTTCTAGCAAAATGTGACATCAGGGGATTATAAGGGTTAGCAATGGAGACCTTGACATGGACAAATATTATAAATCTAGATAAACTATTAATGTTGTACATATGGAGAAATATCAACAGAGTTGGACATGAGTATGGGGTTCCCCTTTCCATGTTGGTACTCATACAAAAGCTTCAGGACTTGATTGAAAACAAGAAATACCAACCTATAGGTGTTTTGTAGGTATTGTCTGAAAGCCTAGTTCACTCCATTACATTGTAGTTGCATAGGGTAGACCCATGACTGATACAAGTGTTGATCTTGCCTACATATCGAAGAAACTCTTGTATCACCCCATGTGATGTCTCGTTCCCAAGAGTAGGCCAGCGGGGAGGGACTTAGTAGTCTATTTGTTCTCGTAGACTATAGTCAGGCACAAATAGGGAACAAGAGGAGAAATAAGGGGTGATTTAGTGGCTAAATGATGAATTAAGCCAAAAAGCATAGGAAAAGTAACTTAAGTTAAAGTCAACGGAGAAATAGAATGAAAAGGTGTTGAGGGGGAGAATTAATTAATTAATTACTCACCTTAGGAGGAAAAGCACCTAGCTTAAGTAATGTCAACTAAGAATTAGATCGAGAAGAGTATAAAGGGAGGAATTCAACCTAATTCCTCATTATGTTATGATTTGATGTTGAGAGAGTTTCCAGAGAGGAAGAGAATCAACCTTCTATTGTTTTGTGGATTTCTGGAGGAAACCACCACCTTGATCGGTTTCGGTGTTGAGAGACACACCCTAGCCTATCAGAGATACTATCCAGGTATTTCACTATGTTATTCAAGAGTATCGAGTTTGCAGTGATTATGCAGCTCATCCAGTGAGGGCGCAAGGGTTAGAGAGGGTTTTTGTGTAGCTGCACGAGACTAGAAATTATCTTGCACATTCCTCTCGACCCAGTTGAGGACTAGCCAAGGCACATATTTTGAGCCACCTTTCATCATATTATGATAGTGTAATATCTAAGTGTGCAACAAACAACCAGAAAGTGTGCAGCTCTTGAGGAGGGACATTTGGCGTTCCTCTGGATCATATCCGAGGAAACCCTTCCGAACCAGTACAACATTGGCCAGGGCACACATTTTGAGATATATAGCAGTAGATTTTGTCGATGGAATCACTAGGGCACACTCATTGATCCCAGGAGGTGCGCAAACCGATGACATCCAAAGCTTCTGGGGTCTGATCTTCAGTTCGTCAGTCATTAGTAGAAGCCTAGAGGCCAAGGCTCTCAGTTTGGGACAATTTCTAGTTGATTCTTTCGAGTATAGCCACCAGGGCGATTTTTCCAGAGTTGCAGCAGTTGTTGTGAGTTTCTGAAACTGCATATTTTTTCCAATCTATCAGTGCATGCGCATATATTCCTTCATCTTCTGATCATGGGTATGTTGTATTAGTTGTTTGTATTCTACTGATGATCCACGAGATCTAGTTGACGATTTTATCTGCTTTCAACACATTATTTCATTTCATGCTTTTTCCCTCACAATACATATGAATGAGATGGTGTTTGTTCCTTATTCTTTATGCATCATATATTTTTCCTAAACATTAATTGAATTAAACACACATGCAAAAATCACCAAGCATGTTGAAAAATTAACTCAAACACATCAAGAAACCCCTAGAGTATCAGATCATACAGTGGACTTGTGAGTTTAATAGTGTTTCCTAGACTAGTTGAGTCAGGAACATTACAGTGGTATCAAATCTTTCTTCCTCCCAGCCTGTGAATAAAGTGCTTCTCATGACCCCATGATTTCGGGAACAGGTGAACAATACCTAGAGGTCTGAGGTCATATTGGGGACGAGTACATTTAGTACCACAGAGGTCATAGCATAGACCAAAGAGACAGGAACAAAAGGAACTACACTCCCTTCCACACCCAGTCTGAAACAGAGCCATAGTTAGAGGACTAAGCGAATATCAGCTCTGACACATAGGTAGATATAGAGAGGAGTATGGGTGACAGGCGAGGGACTCCATAGGGTAGGGGGAAAGGCCCTGAGACACATCCAGACAGTATGCATACTATCTTGAATGGACTAGCCAGACGACAACGGGACACGATGAACGCCCTAGCACAGATGGCCATCGGTACACATATGATCCATCATAGCATGAGAACTATAGGTGTCAATTCCACAGGAGGAGCGAGTGGTTCAGGAGGACACAAGGGAGGTGGGGGAAGTGGCTCTAGTGGAGTTTAGGGTGGAGTGAGTGCACACCCTTCGCCTATACGAGCCTATACATCATCTGGGAGGATTACGTGACCTTTATATCCACAGTTCCAGTGAGGAAAACCGTTGGGATAGCTAGGGCAGGCGGGAGGACAGTCAGGTCAGGGACAAGTATTTCCACAGGATCCATTCAGAGAGTACATGAGAGATTACTTGGCACTAGGACTAGATTTCCATGCATACATGAGTTTTCTAGACTATTATTTGATCAGGTATTGAAATAGACCCCGGGAGGCATAAAGGGGCAATGGGAAAACTCACAACATGGATTTCATCAAGAAAGTGGGAAAGTTGAACATTCAGCTCAGGCATGGGTACATAATCTTGACACATACTTCAAGCTTAACCCGATGACAGAGTCAGAGGCTATCAGTTTCGCCATTTTTCACTTGGATGGGGAGGCCCACGAGTGGTGGTACCATGGGATGGTGACCTTGGGTCACAAACACATTAATTCATACTTAGAGTTCACTAAGAGGTTGATGGAGCGATTTGAAAAGGGATATCCAAATCTCCATTTTAGAGACCTTACACAGTTGAGAAAGATAGGATCAGTCGAGGCCTTCATCACAGAGTTCCAGCAGAAGGCAATGGTCCTATCCGATATATCGGAGCACAAATTGGTGATGTTGTTCACTGAAGAATTGACAGAGCCATTGAGGGGTTTGGTTAAATATTTCAAGCCTCACACCCTACAGGAGGCCATTGTGCACACGAAAGACATGGGGGACTCAACACTAAAACCCAAACCCTTTGTACCATAGAGAGACATGGATTAGAGAAATCCTCAAAGGGAATCGAAGGGTAAGCCCAATTTGGATGATGACACCAGACATGAGTTGATGAGGAATAATTTATGCTTCTCTTGCAGAGACCCTTGGGTTCCAGGCCACAGGTGCATGGGAAAGGGAGAGATCCATTATATTGAGGTGGTAGTAGATAGTGTGGATAGTGAGGAGGAGGAGAAGAAAAGCAGATCCACTAGCTCAAAGGAGGAGCCATCACAACGAGAGGAGAAACCTCCACAGAGACCACCGACACCAGAAGGGACCCACCCACCAATAGCACCATGACCTCCTAAGTAGGCTAACATATGGAAAACAACAAAGGGAGGAGTCATAATGACCCTTTCCGTTGTTCCCAGGTATGACACCCTCTGGATTAGAGGGACTATTTAGGGACAGCGGGAAATCTCCCTAATCGATGGTGAGGCCACCCACAACTTCATTGATACTTCATCGGTTGGCATCGAGGCAGGCACTTTAGATAGAGGAGTTTGAGGGATTCGATGTTGCATTAGCAGATGGCCATACAGTGGAGTGTCTTGACAGATTCCTGGACTTAGAAATAAAGTTGGGTAACTACACAGTGAGAGACACATTTTATGTATTTTACCTATCTAACACATATGTGGTATTGGGAGTCTAGTGGTTGATCGCATTGGGAAAAATCACCACCAACTACCAAACCTTAGAGATGGGGTTCAGAGATAGTGATGAGAAGAGGATCGTTCTGAGGGGCATGTCAATAGGGGAACCTCAAACAGTTTCAGCCAAGAGGATGGAGAGGATCTTCATGAACGGGGAGGTAGCATATGCTGCAGAGTGCTTGATCACTTCACAGAAGGATTTAAAGGGTCGTAAGTAGTATCAAATAGAGATTAGGAACTTGTTTTGATGACATCAGTAGGTTTTTGGTTTGATTCCACCAGGGGGGGCACCGGACAGGGGGTTTGAGCACACCATTGAGTTGGAGGAGGGGGCCAAAGCTATGATCACACCACCCTATCTTCATCCTAGGAGGTTCAAGGAGGATATAGAGAAAGTAATTAAGTAATTTCTAGCGATGGGACACATTAGACCGAGCTGCAGTCCATTCGCTTCTTTAGTTGTCTCAGTTATGAAGAAGGATGGTACCATGAGGATGTGCATCGATTATCGGGCCTTGAACAGGAAGACCATCAAGAACTGGTATCATATCCCTTGCATAGATTAGTTAATGGATGAGTTGCATGGCATTTTTTCCTTCTCAAAGATTGATCTACGCTCTGGATATAATCAGATCAGAATTTGAGAGTAAGACATAGAGAAGATGACATTCAGATACCAATTTGGTAATTTTGAGTTTTTGGTTATGCCATTTGGGATAACCAATGCACCAACTACATTCTAGTCTTGCATGAACCACATATGCAAGGATCAGTTGAGGAAATCGGTCTTGGTTTTCTTCGACGACATATTGGTCTACAACAAGACATGGTAGGAGCATATGAGGCACTTGGATGAGGTATTGACCATCATGGCGACATAGTCACTATACTCCAAAGAGTCCAAGTGTGAGTTTGGTATGGCAGAGATACTTTAATTGGGCCACATTATTAGTGCACAGGGGGTACAGGTGCACCAGGAGAAGATCATGACCATTCTATATTGACCAACGTCCAGGAATGTGACAAAGTTGAGGATCTTCTTTGGGCTATGCAGCTATTACAAGAGTTTTGTCAGGGGTTTCTCTCAGCTTGGAGCACCACTTACAGATCTCACCCGACATGGGGATTTCATCTAGACCGATGAGTCAAATAAACCCTTTGATCACATGAAGGAATTCATGGGCACTTGTCCAATGTTAGCATTACCATACTTCACTTTGTCATTTGTATTAGAGTGTGATGCATTTGAAGAGAGTATCTGACTCCTGAGAAGTTTTGATGTAGGGAGGACATCCCATTGTGTTCAATATCAGGAATATCAGTCATCCAGAGAGGATGTACTCCATTTATGACAAGGAAATGTTGGAAATCATGCATGCCTTGACCAAACTCAGACAATATTTGGTGGGCAACAAATTCGTGGTCAAAATAGATCACAATAGCTTAAAGTATTTCCTTGATCAAAAGGACCTCAGTGAGCACCAACAGAAATGGGTGACGAAGGTGCAGGCCTTCGACTTCAACATATATTATGTAAAATGGAAGAATAACATTGTGACCAATGCGCTATATAGGCAACTCACGACATGTTCTTTGATGGAGATTTCAGCAGATTGGAAATCCCACTTGTTAGTGGAATATTCTAAGAACAAGTTTGCTTGTGAGGTTTTGGATGGACAGGTTCAGGATGACATGTACAGGGTCATTGACGATGTCATATTCTACAAGGACTGAGTCTACTTAGTGCCAGAATTAGGACTCAAGAAGAAGATCCCCGCGACAGTTCACGATTCACCACTGGCAATCCATCACGGTTTTTTCAAAACCTACAGGCATATCAGAGATAGGTTCTCATGGAAGGGCCTCAAAAAGGATGTTATGAGATACATCAGTGAGTGTGTGACTTGTTAGAAGAACAAGTCAGAGCATACGCTTCCAGCGGGGCTACTTCAACCACTTCCCATTCCGGAGCATAAATGGGAGAGTATATCGATGGACTTCATCACATGCCTACCCAAGGTCCAGGGTAAGGACTGCATCTATGTAGTGGTTGAAAGATTGACCAATTTTGTGCACTTCTATGCCATACTGACAGAGTACAGCGCAGTTTAGGTAGCTGATTTATTCTTCAGGGAGGTCTTCAGACTTCATGGGTTGTCGGGGAACATCATCAGTGACAGGGACAGTCGGTTTATTGGGACATTCTGGAGGGAGTTGTTTATATTGGTGGGGATAGAGTTGACGCCCATCACCATCTATCACCCTCAGACAGATGGGCAGACCAAGATGGTCAACAAGTGGGTTGAGGGGTATTTGAGTAACTATGTGGGTGGACAACAGAGAACATGGGTCAGGTGGCTACATCTAGGAGAGAATTGCTACAACACCACTTTCCACATGTCCATTGACATGCCACCCTTCTGAGAATTGTACAGTTATGATGCTCCCACTTTGGTAGACTTGGTTTTTTGGGAGAGTAGAGCTCCCAAATCCAAGGATTGGATCACCAAGAGTTAGGAGATTCTCAAGTTTCTAAAAGAGAACCTGCAGACAACACAGAATCGAAAGAATATGAGTATGGATAGGAACACGATAAAGCATATCTTTGAGGTTGGGGATTTGGTTTTCTTGAGATTCCAAACTTACAAGAAGTCATATTTGAAGAAGAGTGGGGCCGAGAAGATCAAGCCCAAATTTTAGGGACCTTACAGGATCATGTGTCGGGTAGTGAGTTTTCTTATGAGCTATAGCTTCCAGAGGGGAGAAAGATTCATAACATGTTCCACGTATCTTACTGATGCAGACCCCCAACCCTTTATCGGCCTCAGGTCAAGGTCCGCTACAGGATCGTTCTAATTCCTTCCCTTGAGTCGGATTGACTCTTCGATTCCTCTTCGGGGAATCCTAGGCACATAAAATGGTGCTTCTCCACAGGTTCTTATGAATTCAGCCCATGCGATCAAACACAAAGCATCAAATTCCAATCTCCCCCTGACCAAACAATGTGGTCGTATTTCTCGCAATATTGGAACTTCGGAGTTCGCGACTTCGCAACTTCTCCTTTCGAGTCTCTCAACTCTTCTCCTTTCGAATTAAAAATATCCGAAGTGCAGATATGGGTATGGATCCTCCCCTTGTCAGCGCCCTCCGTGCGTGACCACCGGCTAGGCTTAACACTAGCACCTCTCGCTTCTCGCACTTTTGCGAGTTTCAGCGTCCAACCTTGGCACCTTCCCTTCACGAACCCCCAAGAAGCGACATTAGATTTCCCTCTCGTGTTCTCGCTACTCGCAACTTTGCAAGTCGAAGGGTTGAACTCTTGTTCCCTTATCTCACGAATCCCTGAGACGCGAGAGTCAACGGGGTGTTGACTCCTTTCACTAAGTGACACATGTCCACCTGTCTATCACCTGGGCCCACCTTATGGTTCTTCCACGTGTCTCTCGTGCCCAGATTCAGCACTTCGCGACTTCGCTCCTTAAGAGCTGCCTCCTTTGTATTCCAACACCCGAAGTGCCGAGATCCCGAACTCCTCGTTACTCCCTATCACAACTCGCGACTTCGAGACTTTCGGGACAAAAGTATTGACTCTCCAACTACCAAAACCCGAAATGTCGATCCACCGAAATGGTTGACGACGTCCTTTCCCAATTTTGGGAATCCCGGAATAGATACCTCGAGCTCCTATCCTCTTAAATGCTGAAATGGCGAATTCTAACTCATTATTAATGTTGGACCCACAACGAAAATTCTCGCCCTGTTGGGACTTCGCCTTTCGCGATCTCGCGAATCTTGGTGTAAGGTTTTCGACCCTTCAGCTCGCAAATCTGAGAAATGAGAGTTCGCGAGTGATCCGACGACCCTTGTCGACTTGGATCCTATGGTCCAATTTCTCTTGAGCTTGCACTTGAAGAATACTTACCGTAACCTCCCTGCTCCTCTATAAGATCTTACGGCTCTCAGAATTTCGTGAATTCTCCATGGAGAACTCCTACTGTCCAATTCCTCCTTGATAACTCCTACGAAATGAACAAGGTATTCCTTCACGGAACTTGTCCACCTGCAAAACAACTTTGCTACGCCTCCTTCCAACACTTCAAGGCACTAGCCCTCTTGAGCTTTTCTTTGACAACTTCGAAGACTCTATCCCTCCTGAGTTTGCTTAAAAAAAAAATCCTCAAGTCCTTTGGGGATGATTCCTACGCGCACTCCTTGTGGCACTTCTTCAAATACACTCTAGTATTTGAACCTCTTCGACTCTGTGCACTCCCTGCGACAGCAGTCCTTCAACAACTCCCTCGGGTTGTAAGCTCTGAGACTCTACTCGGCCTACACACACCTTGCAGGGCTCTTGTGCTTAACTTGCACTTCTACGAGAATGAGAACAATGTTATCCCTCCTGAGCTTTCAGAGATAAAAACTCTAAACCCTTGTCAATGCACTCCTTGCAAACAAACTCCACTACACTCCTTGCAGGAATTTTACTCACTCAAGTTGAGAAACAACTGAAACTCATTCCTTACTCTCTCTCTTAGATTTCAAACATTCGACAAGAAATCATTCATACATAGCGTAACAACAAATACATAACAGAAAGAGTAAAATAGCTATGAGCATAGCATTCAACATGCATATACAGAGAATATCACAACACCATAAGTCTGAATCGAAGCTTCACGTATTAATTCAGGACTTTTGTACATAGGTGTTTTCAAATACAACTCTCTGCTTTCTCTCAATAGTTGAGTGTATTTTTTTCTCCTCTATGCTCTATGCTCGATTGATCATGCTAATGTTACAATGATACAAGATGAGGGTGTCTATAGTCGGTTTTCCCTCCTACGCTCTAAACTGTCTAATTTGCATTTAAATCTACCTACTCACATTAATTATGTATTAATGCCTTCACCTACTACAGATGAGAGTGGATCGCTCAAGATCTGTTTACAATATCTAAGTGTGCTTCCTCTTAACTATTACATTAACATCCACACATTTATTTCAAAACACTTTTGCAACGTGCTAAAATGCGTTGGCGCTTGTCCCAGCTGTCTTCCACCTCCGTGCTTGCTTGTTGTTGGCGATGCTCCTGCATCATACTCCCTCGCTTGAAAATTTTCCATGGGCTCTTGTCCATGAGCTCTCGCATGGTCTGCCCATGCTTTTGGATCTCTGCTTCATTCTCCCAGCTGGCATATTCAACTGGATGTCCCTTCCACTTGACCAAGTATTCAAAATACTCCTTTCGCCTGGTCCTCTTACTAACTCTTTTGTCCAGTATGCTTTCCATCTATGGCTTCTCTACAACTGGCATCTGTTTAGCCCACTAAACCTCTGGTTTTTCACTACATGCTTTTGCTTCTTCAGCTTTATAAGGGTACAAATCTGAGATGTTGAATATCGGAGAAATTCTGATCCCATTGGGTAATTCGATCTCATAAGCATTTGTCCCAAATTTCCTTATGATCCGACACAGTCCAATTTTCTTCATTTTCAATTTATCATATGTCCCTCTTGGGAACCTTTCATTTCTCAAGTGTGCAAGGATCAAATCACCAACTTCGAACTGAAGTTGTCTCCTGTGTTGATCTGTTCTTCTCTTATACTCTTGGCTCAAGTTCTGCAATTGCTCCTTCACCTAGCTGTGAAGCTCCCTCATTGCCTCGGCAAAATATTCTGCACTAGCACTCCTAGTTGTGTTCTGTTCTGAATCCCTCAATTCAGAAACTCCCCTTGATTGCATGCCATAAACAATTTGAAATGGACTATGCCCCGTGCTTCTATTGATTGAATCATTATAAGCAAATTCCACCTGTGGTAGAATATTGTCCCATTGACTGTGGTGTTCTATCACCAAACTCCTCAGCAAGTCTCCCAAACTTTTGTTGACAACTTCTATCTGTCCATCCATCTAAGGATGATAAGCTAAATTGAACGACAAGTTTGTTCCCATCTTTTTCCATAAGGTTCTCCAGAAGTGTCCCACGAACTTGGTGTCTCGATCTGAAACTATGCTCCTTGGTAAGCCGTGAAGTCGAATGACTTCTTTGAAAAACATATTCACAATGTGAGTTGCGTCACTGGTTTTTTGACACGGTATGAAGTGTGCCATTTTAGAAAATCTGTCTATTACCACAAAGATTGAATCGAACCCTCTTTGTGTTCTCAACAGCCCCAATATGAAGTCCATGCTTACTGCATCCCATGGCCTCTTAGGTATGGGTAACGGTTGATATAAGCCTGTATTCTGCCTCTTTCCTTTTGAATGCTGACAAATTCTACATATTCCCATGAATCTTTTGACATCTTCTCTCATTCCTGGCCAAAAATATGACTCATTTAACTTTGAGAACGTCTTGTCATGACCGAAATGCCCAACCAATCCTCCACTGTGTTTCTCCTTCAGCAAATTCTCCCTCATGGAGCATTTTGGAATACAAAGTTGATTACCCTTAAACAGTAATCCTTCCTGGATCATGTATTCTGTCCATTGACTTCTATCCCTGAGAATTGGATTCTCAGCTGCTTCATACGCCTCCTTAAAATCTGGATCATCCTTGTACATATCCGTGAGGTTATCAAAACCCAAATTTTTGACTCTGAACTCATGCAATAGCAAACATTTCCTGCTCAAAGCATCAACAACTTTGTTAGCAGTTCCAGAAATATTCTTAATTACAAAAGTAAAGTTCTGCATGTATTCAACCCATTTAACATGTCTTTGATTCAACTTCTCTTGTTGAGTCACAAATTGCAAAGCATGATTGTCACTATATAAGACAAACTCCCTAGGAATCAAATAGTGTCTCCATTTCTTCAATGCCTGAATAATAGCATAGAACTCCTTGTCATACGTGGAGTATTTTATTTTGGCCTCGTTCAGCTTCTCGTTGAAGTATGCTATCGGTCTATCTTCTTGGCTCAATACTGCCCCTATTGCAAATCCACTTGCATCACATTTTACTTGAAATGTCTTTTTGAAATCCGACAACACCAAAATTTGTTGTTCCGTGATTTTCCTTTTCAACAAATTGAAACTTTTCTCAGCCTCTTCTGTCCAATGAAAAGACTTGTGTCTCTTCTTCACTGTGTCCATCATGGGTGCGCTAATTCCATTGAAATTCCTGATGAATTTTATGTAGAAACTATCCAATCCGTGAAAGCTTCGAACTTCAAAGATACTCTTTGGTGATGGCCAATTCTTAATCACCTCCACTTTATCTGGATCCATCCTCAACTTATCTGCATAAATAACAAAACCCAAATAAATAAGCTCTGTCTTCATGAATGATAATTTCTTCATGTTTATCAGCAACTTCTCATGTTGTAGCCTCTGCATCACTGTAGCCAAATGTTTCAGATGCTCTGCCTCTGTTTTACTGAATATCAGTATGTCATCAAGATACACAATGACAAATTTTCCGATGAAATCCTTCAGGACTTCATTCATCAATATCATGAAAGTGATCAATGTGTTTGTTAAGCCAAACGACATAACAAGCCATTCATACAACCCTTCATTGGTCTTAAATGATGTCTTCCATTCATATCCTTCTCTCATACGAATCTGATGATATTCGCTTTTCAAATCAATCTTTGAAAAAAAATTCGCTCCACTCAAGAAATCCATCAAATCATCCATCCTTGGTAATGGAAATATGTATCTGATGGTAATCATGTTGATCACTCTCGAGTCAGTACACATCCTCCAGCCTCCATCTTTCTTTGGACTGAGCACTGTCAGAACAACACATGGACTCAAGGTTTTTCTTACCAATCCTTTGTCCATCAAATCCTGGACTTGTCTCTTGACCTCTTCATTCTCCTGCAGCGTCAGTCTGTACGCTGCTTTGTTTGGTAAACTAGATCCAGGTATGAGATCAATGTGATGACTTATACTTCTGATAGGTGGCAATGAACGAGGTAGTTCATCCACTACTATGTCAGCAAATTCCTCCAGTAGCTTTTGGATTTCCTCTGGTAGATCATCCACTCTTGTGCTGGTCAAAACAATTTTAGGTTTCCTGACCACAATGAATTGTGGATCTTCCTTCTACTTAACCTCCTTAAGAAGTTCCTTCCCACTCATGAGAAGTACAGTGTTGCTTACCTCAGGTTTCACCTCTTTGTCCTTAATCAGAAACAACATGTGAGTTCTCCCATTCTTCTCTAGGGTGTATGTGTTCTTCCTCCCATCATGAACCACATTCCTGTCATATTGCCACGGTCTACCCAACAATAGATGAAAATAATCCATGGGAATGACATCACACAATATCTTATCGTTATATCCTCCTATCTTAAATTCAACTAAACATTGTTTAGTGACATTTACCTGATGTCTTTTTTGTAGACACGAAACTCTGTATGGACTTGGGTGTTCAATAGTCTCCAGCTCCAACTTTTCTACCATCTCTGTAGAAACGAGATTGTCTGTGCTACCACTGTCCATGATGACTTTGCATACCCTATCTTTGGTCTTGTAAGCATTTCGAAAAAGACTGTTCCTTTGCACTGGATTCTCCGCCTCCTTTTCTGGCGTTAAGAAAACCTTCCTCATCACCAGTGATCTTCTGCCTTCAGCATCCTCTGCCTCAACATTATGCCTCTGTGCTTCACCAATGTGAGTCTCACCTCCTTCTTTCTTCTTATCTGGACATTCATAAGATTTGTGTCCATTCTTTCCGCACGTGAAGCATTTTAACATTCCACCTCTGCCTCTTCCTCTTCCTCTAGTGCAAGGAAAAGTGTTGTTATCAGCATACTGTCCTCTCTGTTCAGTATACTGCCCTCTCTTTGAGCTTCCACCTCTCTCAGGTTGAGGTTGAGGTTTCTTCCACTCTTCCTTAGACTTTTGATTCCTATCTTTGACAATTGTTTTGCCTCTGGGTTGACTTCTGCCTTGGCCTCTTTGACTTTTCTTCCGGCTCAGCTTCTCTTTAGCCTTTAGAGCCATATGATAAGCATCTTCTACGGTCCGTATGATCATCATGCTCATCTCATCCTAAATGTCGTATCTTAGACCATTCATATACCTTGAAACCTTTTCATCATCACTTTCGCAATGACCTGCTCTAATGTTTAGCTTGTAGAACTCTTGAGTGTACTCCTTCACTGACATCAGCTTCTGTCTCAAATTCTGCATTCTTCAAAATAGAGTGATTTGGTAATCCTTGGGTATGAATTTTTCCTTCATCTTCACGACCATTCTATCCCAACTCTTGATTTTTTGCTTGCCCTTGCAGTGTCTATCAGCTTGTAGTTCATCCCACCACAATGTCACATGTTCTTTCAATCTTGTGACAGCATGTTTGACTTTTTTGTCTTCCTCGACATCTTCATAGTCAAAATATGTGTCTAGAGCTCTAATCCAATCTAGAAGTTATTCAACATCCAGGTTTCCCTCATATACTAGAATGTCCATTTTTGCCCTAGCACTCATTCTTACAACAGCCCTAATCAGGCGTTCATTTGTTGCATCCTCTGCTGCAACTTCTTCTCCTTCATGTCTAGCTTCATCTTCACTTTCAGATTCAATGACATCTCCAACACCAGTTGTGCACCTCTGTTTTATTTCCACGTCCATGAGTCTAGTGTGTATGTTATGCATCTCTCTTTCTACAGTTGTATCAAGCACTTGCCTGCCCCTTTCTCTTGGCATTTCCCTCTCCTATGGTGGATCGGGTGTTTGCCTGTCTCTTCTTCTCGGCAGTATGGTGAATCTTTCTTTTCCCTACTACAGAAAGAAAATAAATCTTTCTGGGCTCTAATACCACTTGATGCAGACCCCCAACCCTCTATTGGCCTCAGGTCAAGGTCCGTTGTAGGATCATTCTAATTCCTGCCCTTGAGTCAGATTGACTCTTATATTCCTCTTTGGGGAATCCCACGCACATAAAATGGTGCTTCTCCACAGGTCCTTATGAATTGAGCCCACGCAATCAAACACGAAGCATCAAATTCCAATATCCCCCTGACCAAACAATCTGGTCGTATTTCTTGCGATATTGGAACTTCGGAGTTCACGACTTCGTGACTTCTTCTTCTGAGTCTCTCAACTCTTCGCCTTATGAATTCACGATATCCGAAGTGCAGATATGGGTATGGATCCTCCCCTTGTCAACGCCCTCTGCGCATGACCACCGGCTAGGCTTGACACTAGCACCTCTCGCTTCTCACACTTTCACAAGTTTCAACATCCAACCTTGGCACCTTCCCTTCATGAACCCTCGAGAAGTGACATTAGCTTTCCCTCTCGCGTTCTCGCTACTCACGAATTCGCAAGTCGAAGGGTTGAACTCTTGTTCCCTTATCTCACGAATCCCCAAGATGCAAGAGGTCAACGGGGGTGTTGACTCCTTTCACTAAGTGACACGTGTGCCTATCTATCACCCGGGCCCGCCTTGTGGTTCTACCACATGTCTCTCGTACCCAACTTCGACACTTCACGACTTCACTCCTCAAGCGTTGCCTCCTTTGTATCCTGACACCCGAAGTGCCGAGATCCTAAACTCCTCGTTACTCCCTATCGCAACTCACGACTTCAGGAATTTCGGGACAAAAGTCTCAACTCTCCAACTGTCAAAACCCGAAATGATGATCCGCTAAAACAATGGACGATTTCCTTTCCCTGTACTTATATCGCATCTCGCGATTTCAGGAATCCCAGAACAGATATCTTGAGCTCCTATCCTCCAAAATGCTGAAATGGTGAATTCTGACTTGTTATTAATGCTAGCCCCACAACGGAACTTCTCGCCCTGTCAGGACTTCACCTTTCGTGATCTCGCGAATCTTGGTGCAAGGTTTTCGACCCTTCAACTCGCGAATCCGTGAAATGAGAGTTTGCAAGTGATCCAACGACCCTTGTCGACTTGGATCCTACGGTCCAATTTCTCCTGAGCTTGCACTTGAAGAATACTTGTCATAACCTCCCTACTCCTCTGCAAGATTTGACGGCTCTCGTAATTTCATGAATTCTCCACGGAGAACTCCAACCGTCCAATTCCTCCTTGACAACTCCTATGAAATGAACAAGGTATTCCTTCACGAAACTTGTCCACCTGCAAAACAACTTTGATACGCCTCCTTCCAACACTTCAAGGCACTAGCCCTCTTGAGATTTTCTTCGACAACTTTGAAGACTCTATCCCTCCTGAGCTTGCTTGAAAAAAAAATCCTCAAGTCCTTTGGGGATGATTCCTGCGCGCACTCCTTGTGACACTTCTTCAAATACACTCTAGTATTTGAACCTCTTCGACTCTGTGCACTCCCTGCGATAGCAGTCCTTCAATAATTCCCTCAGGTTGTAATCTCTGAGACTCTACTCGGCCTGCGCACACCTTGCAGGGCTCTTGTGCTTAACTTGCACTTGCGCAAGAATGAGAACAATGTTATCCCTCCTGAGCTTTCAGAGATAAAAACTCTGAACCCTTGTCAACGCACTCCTTGCGGACAAACTCCACTACACTCCTTGCAGGAATTTTACTCACTCAGGTTGAGAAACAATTGAAACTCATTCCTTACTCTCTCTCTTAGATTTCAAACATTCTACAAGAAATCATTCATACAAAGCGTAACAGCAAATACATAATAGAAAGAGTAAAATAGCTCTAAGCAGAGCATTCAACATGCATATACAGAGAATATCACAACACCATAAGTTTGAATCGAAGCTTCATGTATTAATTTAGGACTTCTGTACATAGGTGTTTTCAAATACAACTCTCTGCTTTCTCTCAATAGCTTAGTGTATTTTTTCTCCTCTATGCTCTATGCTCGATTGATCATGCTAATGTTACAATGATACAAGATGAGGGTGTCTATAGTCGGTTTTCCCTCCTACGCTCTAAACTGTCTAATCTGCATTTAAATCTACCTACTCACATTAATTATGTATTAATTCCTTCACCTACTACAGATGAGAGTGGATTGCTCAAGATCTGTTTACAATATCTAAGTGTGCTTCCTCTTAACTATTACATTAACATCCACACATTTATTTCAAAACACTTTTGCAACGTGCTGAAATGCATTGGCGCTTGTCCCAGTTGTCTTCTGCCTCCGCGCTTGCTTATTGTTGGCGATGCTCCTGCATCACTTAGCTCAAGAAGGTGGTGGTACAATTCATTATCACATCATAGGAGCTTCCACCATTGGATGAGGAGGAACAATTGGAGGTAGTTCCAAAGGAGGTGATCGAGTAGAGAGAGTGCAAATTGAGGAGTAGGGTCATCAGTGATCTAAAAATGAAGAAGACTTGAAATACTTGAAAACTTATTGCAAGTGAATGTTATGTGTTTAAAGAAAAAGGATCAGTTTGCAGCACATAAATTAAAAGTATTACTTATGAAAATTACACATAGATAGCAGCATAATCATTGAACATAAACACATAAGCACAACAATTGTTAAAGGAGTTCACCCCTCTTATGGGCTACATCTCCTGGTCCAGCTTCCAATGGATCATTATTATTAATTTCTCAAAAAGTGCTCAAAAACATGTCTTACAATGCTCAAACTGACAAACCGACTGCTCCAATGGCTTCAGAGCGTCCCAAAACCCCTGTCTGGGCTCTTTCGGCACCTCAATCGGTCGAAAAACGAAGAAGTTAGGCCTCCTGGAAGTCCCCCTCTTCAAGCTTCTTGTCTCTGCATCTACAAAACGCACCCTCTTGAATGAACCTGGCTCACACACATTTTAAAGCGTGAAAACCCAGCACTGGGTGAAACCGCACCAATGGTGCAAACTGTAGAATGGTTAAGGGCACATCAGCCCCTAACCGCCTTGGCACCTGGGCGTATGGCACATATGACCGCGCGCTTGGCAAATAAGTGGTTAATTGGTTACACAACCGTGTAACTCCCTTCGCGCTCCAATTCGTGGGCATATGCAATATGAAACAATCGTGGGCTATATTTTATAACCCGCACGCCTTATACACAATGGTATATGTGGATATATGGTATATAATACAAATTGCACGTGGTTCATTACAATGGTCATATATAATCATCCACGGGTCGGGGCTAGGCCCCGGCCCGACCCCCCTCCGTTTTGAACTTTAAAAAAACATAAATATATTTGCCACCACATAGTTAACAAGAACCATGCGGTGGCACATTGGTTAGCGGAGGTTTGTTATTGCTTTGCATAGTGGGGGAGGTCCAGGGGTCGAACCCCGCAGACTCCCATAACATTTTACATATAACCAAAAATTAAATAATGAGTGACACGTGGCGCCCATCGATTGGGCCACGTGTCCTCATACCATTTGCCCATAAACGGACACGTGTCAGCTCCTGACTCGCCATCTATCAACCATCCAACATCTGCCACATCACCCCTGTACAGTCGTACGGTCCTGCCATGTCAGACCGTACGGACTGGTACAGTTAGCATCAAATTTTTTCCCTGTTTGGCTTGACGAATAGATCGCGATATCTTCTCCATACGGAGTCCATTTGACAAAGTAAATATACCGCTGGAATCAGGAAGACGAGATGGACACAATGGCACTGTTTTCGTCACATTCCGAGCACTTTGAAATTTGAGCAAAATTTGATCCCCTGATCAATCATGGAGTGTTTGGTTAGATGGAGGGGACTTCAAGTGGAGGATGCCACATGGGAGGGAGAACACATTTTCCAACACCCAGGACTGATGTTTCTTGAGGACAAGAAATCTCAGAAAGGGAGGACTGTGATGTCCTGTTCCCAAGAGTAGGCCAGCGGGGAGTGACTTAGTAGTCTATTTGTTCCCATACACTGTAGTCAGGCACAAACAGGGAACAAGAGGAGAAATAAGGGGTGATTTAGTGGATAAATGATGAATTAAGCCAAAAATCATAGGAAAAGTCACTTAAGATAAAGTCAACGGAGAAATAGAATGAAAAGGTGTTGAGGGGGAGACTTAATTAATTAATTACTCACCTTAGGAGGAACAACACCTAGCTTAAGTGAATTCAATGGAGAATTAGATCGGGAAGAGTATAAAGGGAGGAATTCGACCTAATTCCACATTATGTTATGATTTGATGTTGAGAGAGTTTCCAGAGAGAAGGAGAATCAAACTTCTATTGTTTTTTGGATTTCTAGAGGAAACCACCACCTCGACCAGTTTTGGTGTTGAGAGACACACCCTATCCTATCAGAGATACCATCCAGGTATTTCATCGTGTTATCTAGGAGTATCCAGTTTGCAGTGATTGCACAGCTCAACCAATGAGGGTGCAAGGGTTAGAGGGGTCTTTTGTGTAGCTACATGAGACCAGCGATTATCTTGCAGATTCCTCCCGACCCAGTTGAGGACTAGCCAGGGTGCATCTTTTGAGCCACCAATCATCAGATTCTGATGGTGGAATCTCTTAGTGCGCAACAGACATCCATAAAGTGTGCAACTCTTGAGGAGGGACATTTGGGGTTCCAGAGGGAGTTCTAGATCATATTCGAGGAAACCCTTCTGATCCAGTACAACATTCGCAAGGGAGAAAATTTTGAGATATATAACAACAGATATCATTGGTGGAATCACTAGGGCGCACTCATTTAGCCCAGGAGGTGCACAACCCTCTAGGGGATGACATCCAGACCTTCTGGGGTCCGATCTTCAGTCTATCAGTCATCAGTAACATCCTAGAGGCCAAGGCGCTCAGTTTGGGATAGTTTCCAGTCGATTATGTCGAGTATAGCCACCAGGGAGATTTTTCCAGAGTTGCAATAGTTGTCGTGAGTTTCCAGAACTGCATCTTTTTGTTGATCTATCAGTGCATGCGCAGATCTTCCTTCATCTTCTAATCATGGGTATTTTTTATCAGTTGCTTGTATTCTAGTGACAATCCATGATATCTAGCAAATGATTTTGTTTGCTTTCAACACATTATTGTATTTCCTTCTTTTTCCCTCATAATACATATGAATGAGATGGTGTATGTTCCTTATTCTTTATGCATCATATATTTTTCCTAAACATTCATTAAATGAAACACATATGCGAAAATAACCAAGCATGTTAAAAAATTAACTCAAATGCATCCATAAACCCCTAGAGTATCATATCAGACAATGGCCTTGTCAGTTTATCAGTGTTTCCTAGACTAGTCAAGTCAAGAACATTACACCGCAATTCCTTCACATCCTATTTGCATACACAATATCTATATATATAATATATAAGGTTGATCATAATGTGAACAATAAAGGAAGTTGAAATCACTGTAAATAGTGTGGGAAGTACAAGTAAACCCATTAGGGCTATGGACGCTCGCTAACATTAGAGTTATGCTTGTATGATAAGAAAACATCTTCGTCAAGGCTATGGACACTCGCTGGCATCAAAGCAATGTTGGGAAAATAGAGATAAGGAAAAAAATTGTTATGTGATCAATTGAAAATAGTATTCTATGGTGTCATCCCTCAACAAGGAAAATATCATTTCCACCCCATAACTTGACTTATGGAGAATGCTTGGAAAATTCCTAGAAGATGTTATTAAACGTTGAAATATTTCAAATATAAAACTTGTCCAAAGTGGAACCCATGGTACAAGGGAAAGTCTATGTTTTCATGGAAGACTGTCCTAAATATCCTAATATATTAATTCATATGCATTTTCTAAGAACAAATATAACCAGTTCATCCCCTGTGTCACCAATTGTCATGCCTACAACAAATCCCATTAATTTTTCCTATTATGGGAAACTTAAATGTCCCCCCACCTACTAAAATTTATAGAAACTATGAAATATGAAGGTGCTTTCCAAAATCTAATGGTTTTATGATAATTGCAATGGAAAGAAATTCAATCATTTTTGGATTCCATTCTTTTCTATGGATCTGTTGCATGACAATGATTTCTTCTTAAACACTAATTGATTTTCAAATTTGGCCTCTATCGGTTTCATTTAAAATAATTGATTGTAATTGGATTGCTTTATTTGAATAATACACATGAAATAAACATGCTCTTAATAGTTTCTTCTGATTGGCCCATGGGAATTTTCATTTTCAGACTCATGGAATGATAAGTCACATTTTTTATAAGTTTCATGTAGGTAGAAAGCCTTGTGAGGTAATCTTTGCAAGTGTTTCTCATTGGGATATTGTTTAACCTTATTGTGTGTTTACCCATATCCCATAGGCTACAAGCCTTGTAGGATAATCCTAACGGGCTTATCCTATCAGGATACAATTTAGCGTGGTTGTGTATTTTCCTGCAACTTGTGACCTATAAGCTTAGTTGGTTCATGTTTTTTATGGAACAATGTGTCCCTTATTTGTCTCGAAAATAATACCTCGCAACCCTATCGGACTTAAACTAATGGTATTTTCTCATCGGGGTTACACGGTAACTTTGCAACTTAACTTTCCCGCAATACCTTCTCCCACAGGTTTTACAGGAAAAATGTTGCGAGTTTTCCCATTGGAGTATTTTAATCTTATTATAATCTTCATGCAGCCCACAACTCATAAGCCTTGCAGAAAAATCCTTGCGGATTTTTCTTGTCTGGGTGACAAATTTACCTTATAAAAATCTTCCTGTAGCCTGTGACCTGTGAACCTATCATATTTATTCTTCGCGAGCTAACTCATTTAGTCTATTAGTTTATTATTTTGCAAGCCTATACAAGCTTATCCTCCGAAAAAATTTCTCTATGAAACAGTGTATCTATACATTGCCCGTTTGTAAGAAGCTTGAATTTATTTCAGGGAATCTTAGAAATACGGGTCAAACCGCGCCAAAAGTTGGAGAAGTGCTCCAAGTTTCTAAGATGCCTTTTATTACAAAGTGGAGTTTATGACGTAAACCCACGAAAACCAATTGACACCACTGTCAGCCAATACAACCTGAATTTACACTGTGGAGGTTTATAATGAAAACCCACGAAAAAAACTAACACCATTGTCGGCCAGTAAGACATGATGGTCTGATTTTAATCATTCTCTATATGGGTAGAGAATCTTTCTTCATAGGTTAGTGTGTTCCACATTTTAGTGTAAACTTTTCGTGAGACAAATGGTCGTCCATTTATCATTTGAATATTATTTTTGATTTTCACAACCCATTGATAATGATTTAAAATGAAGTGACATAATGTTTCTCCTTCATTTGGTCCATTTTGTAAAAGATTGTGCATATATTGTAGAGGAGATACTATGGTTGTTGCCGAAGAAAGTATTGTTGGTTCTATAGCACTTTTTTTTAGACCAAAATCTTTCCACCAATCTGCCAACCAACGTGGAGGTCTTCCTGTTGTGGATGTATTAACATTCCCAAATTTAACCAAAGTTAGGAAATCTTCTTTTTGAATGAAATCCCACCAAAGAATTTTGTATTATGCATAGTTATAACCAATGTTAGGAAAATATATGAGTGGATTCCTTTCAGGCCAGTAAGATAGCAAGCGTGGTCTCCGTAGGCAGAAGTATTGTTGGTTGTTTCCAACATTATCTCTAATATCCCAAATGAGGTCAATATCACGAAATTTGTTGGTTAATGTCTCTTGGGCTTCCTCTACCTTTTGTGAAGCTCTTAAAATTATTGGAGACAAAATGTTTGAGCTTAATCTAAATCTAGTTTCTGGGACTAAATTTAGGGAGGCTAATTGACTTGCAGGTGTTAACAGTTTTGTGCTCCTTAATTCCCAATGGGGTTTCCAGCTAGACTCATATAGTTCCCAATTTAGTGAGTCGGGGATATTGGTTAGGACCTCATCTCCATTTCTCAACTGAACATAAATAATCATACAGACTTCTTGTAGATGTTCTCTGCTTAAAAAATCTGGGATGGAATTTGCATTCCCTTTGATATGCTCGATGGAAGAATCAAAATTGTTGAATAGAGCTTGTCATCTAGAAAACTTAGCATCACTTGGAGTTTTTATTTCCTTATTAAGCACTTTATTCATCGCAGCAGCATTAGTTCTGAGCAAAAACTTTTTATAAATAAGAAACATCTCAAATTTGTGAATAACATTAAGTGTTGCTTTGATCTCCTTTTCTAAGGTAGAATAATTTTTCTCAACGACTTGCCATAAACCAGAGGCAAATTGTACTATTTATTCCTTGTTCTTTCCTTGCTGGTCTCTGACTTGTTTAAGGACAGCTCCCCATCCAATACTGCTTGCATCTGTCTCAACAATCTTGGGAAGATCATCATCTGAAATATAGAGTATTGGAAGTGTTTTTTCCTTCGCTTTGATGTTCCTTACTGCTTGAGAATGAGCATCAGTCCAAGGTGTAGGATCTTTCTTTAGCCTATCATTTAGAAATTTATGATCTTGGGCACATCCTTTGTAGAAATGACCAATGTAGTTCAGGATTCCCAAGAATCTTTGTAATTGGACTTTGTCAGTTATTTTGTCTAGGAATTTATCAACAAACTCTACAGCATGTGTTTGCAAAGTAAGTTCACCATTTTGTATGGTGTGCCCCAAGTACTTGACTTCTGTTTTGAATAATTCAAGCTTTCTTTTTTAGAAGACCAGGCCATCTTGTTTAACAATTTGTATAAATTTCCTGAGATGTTTGAAATGATGCTCAACTGAAGATGAGAAAACAAGTATATCATCTATATATACAATAATCCAATCAAAGTATGGTTTTAGAGTATCATCCATTACTCTCTAGAATTTGGCTGGAGCATTCTTCAATCCAAATGGCATAACATCCCATTCATAATGTCCTGCTAGTATGCTAAAGTTTGTTTTAAACTTATCTTCTTCTTTGACAGCCACTTGCCAAAAGCCAGATTTTAAATCAAATTTTGAAAAGACTTTGGCTCCAACAATTCTGGTTACTAAACTGGTTTTATTTGGAATGGGATATGTATCATCAGCCAAAACTTTATTTAGTGGTTTGTAGTTTACCACTAACCTGGGAATTTCTCTTACTTGTTCAGAATGTTTGTTAACATAAAATCCATAACAATTCCAAGGGCTAATAGATTCCCCGATGAGTCATTTTTGCAAAAGGTTCTTAATTTCTTCTACACAGAGTTTTTGGTATTCGGCATTCATAGGAATTTCTCTGCTTTTGCAAGGTTTCCCTAGATAGTCATCTTTGTAGGGAAGTGACACCTCATGTTTCTTTTGGTTCCAAAAAGCAATAGGATTTTCAGAACATATTTGTTATGTAATCTCTTGTTTTAACAGAAAGATCTTCTGTTGAATATGGCTTTGATTCAGCTATTCTTTTATCCTTAAGTTACACTGCTTATTTTTCAGCTCTTCTATCCTTAGCATTTTATTTCTGATGGTATGGACCATTGTGGATATTCTTGGAGAAGAGTTGAAAGGAAGTTTTACAAAAACTCTTTTGTTTTGTGATAGAGATGGAATGCTAATAAAATATCCTGATGTTCCATCTGGAAATAAAGTCGATCCATGAGGTTCTACTACTGAAAAGAAAGGTGTCCCTAGAATACATGCTACTGGAATGTTTTCCAATAAGAATTTTAATGATAGGTAATGATGTTTGAAGCAAAGAGAAGCCTCAGGAATTTCGAAAGAAATTTCTGTTGGGATGTTCCCTAACCCAACAACACTGACTTGGGTTTTTTCCCAAAATTGAATAAGGATAATATCTTTATTTAAAATATTGAGATATGACCCTGTATCTAACAATGTCTTGAGTCTAAAAATCTTTCCTTGGATTTTTATGTCCAAGAGAACATGGAACTTCTGATGTTGGATAGAGAATACCTGCTCCTTTTCATGTTCTTGTTCTTTTATTGCCTTCTTTAGTTTGCTGATTTCTTTGCCCAAGTCTAAAATAGAAATATTTTGGGCAGGACAACAGATTTGTTTTGCTATATGTGGAGTCAGTAGCCTTTTAGAAAAAAATATTTTTTCCTTGAAGACTCTTAACATTTGGCTTTTATATCTCCATTCATAAAATGAGATAAAAACTTGATTTTCATCCATGTATTGTTGCAATTTTTTGGATAAATCTATTTTTTCCTTAGTTGTAGTCTTTATGGCAAAACTCTTTGTATCTGGATGGGTGAACAAATCCCAGTTTAACATCTCTTTCATCTAATTTGGGTTTACCCAATGTCTTGGACATCCTTTTGACAAAGAAAGGAATTTTGTTATTTCTGGATGAGATGGTCTTTTCATATTTTCTGGAATAGTGACATCATATCTTGATGAAACTTCTTTACACGAATTTTTTTTGATAACCAAAATATGAGGATCGTGGGGAAAAGGAAAATCAGAACATTGTGGATGAGGACAAGGTTATTTGGAAGTGGAAGGAGTTGGTGGAAGATTTGTTCTAGGGTTATGGTGGCTATGTTCAAATTGGAGTTGGTCTTCTTCTTCACATGTTGAGACTGTGGAAAGTGTAACCAGTCTATTGCAATCTAGGCATTGGAATTTGTAAGGAATATGTCATAAATAAGAGACTATGGATTGGAGTGATGGATGTAAACACAGTGAAGCAATGGAAACAGAGGATGAGGATGAGAACGAAGAACTGTTTCTAGACAGTGATTTTTGAGGAAAATAAATGACAGTAGAAGAAGGAGTTTCCTGAATGCTTGCAGAAGTTATTGATCTTGGTATAGGGACCTTTGGAGTATCAGTGACCCAATTTGTGGGGAAAGAAAGATTTTCCCATTTAATAGTTTGGTGCTCCATTTTCTGGTTAAATGGATCTCTAAGAAATAATGTATTGGATTGATATGTCTGGCTAGGAGTGTTTAGGACTATGGGATATAGAGTGTCGGTATGTCTAAAACATCCCCTAGTTTGGATAGAGATATTAGTTCTTGTTTGACACATGTCAAATCCATTGGTCTGAATCTGCAGTTTCAGGATGTCTCCAAGATTTTCATCAAAAGTATATACAGAAAAGTTTGGAAAATAGTCAAAATATACAGGACCATTTGAGAGAGGAGCTACAATGCCTCTTATCAGAGAATCGGTAAATTTGTTGTGAGTCATGTCTCTGACTGTGCATAGAACATATGCATCAGTACCTTTATGGACCATAGGACTGATTCCCACACGGATGCAGCCAAAATGGAGACAATTTGTCTTATGTTTTCTAGCTTCGGCTTGTACTTCTTTAACATTTATCAAAGAAATAGTCTGGCTGACATCGCTATTTTGTTGTATGTGACTTACTGATTCTTTAACTATAACTCTAGAGACTTCTTTAAGATGAAACATGTTTAAATCTTTGTAAACTTGGCTAGGAGCAATAGCGGGTAATTTCCATGCAGCCTGTGGTTGAGTTTCTATTTCTTCAATACTGGCATGATTTAAACTATGAAGTTTATTATCTGCAAACATAGATTCTAAACCACTTGTGGATAATCTATCGGAAGTACTATCTTCTTCATTTTGGATTTCTCTGAAAGATGTAGATCTATCCATATTTAGAATTTTAACTATGACTGCACAGAAAAGCAGGGCATTTAAATCTAATCCTCTGCACCGTAGTGAGAGAATTTTGATTAGGCTCCTGGTCGACTGCTCAGGCAAAAACTAGTTAAACTTATAAAGACGTCGTAGAAGTGGAAACCTTATCTTTCAAAGGCCCGAGACTTCTAATACGGCTTCGGAAAGTCGCAAGAGTGGAAACCTTGTCTTTCAAAGGCCCGAGACTCTTGATACGACTTTCAAGATTCTTTCTTTAAATACAAAATAAAATAATAGAGTGAGAGATCTGTTATCATACCCGGCACAAAAATGACGTTATGATGACATAATGTAGAGTATGGACATGATTGATTAACCATAGACAGTTATTACTCCAAGCATGTGATTTAATGCATACTAGCATCAGTTTGTATTTGTTTATTATGAATATTTTCCTAAGTCATTATCATAAAAGGGGCTTTTTCTACTTTAGAACAAAATTGTCACTGTTTTCTTCATCTTGTGTGAAAAATCATTACTCCACCATGAATTGTACACGTTCGCTTGGTCTAAAATTCCTAGAGCTCAAGGATTCCAAAGAATACCTCTGCCTACCAGTGCCCCAACGCATGAAGAAATACCAAAAATCTTTCTCATGATGGATACTAGTCATTTTAATGGAATTCAAGGGTGTCTCACATGGAGATTTTTCAGTAGAGGATGAAGACTTAAGCATATACGAAAAAATCAAAAGAAGCAGACTCCATGTTATAACTTCCCGAGCGACCATTATTCCTTACAATGATGTATTCCAATGGACATATGCGCACAAGACATAAATGATTATCAATGAAGTATACATCAATCAATATCCATCATATGTATTAGCTTCCAATGTCAAATGTCTTTATCAACAAGGCATTTATGGATGAATTCACCAAGGAGAATTCCAAGCCACTAGAAATCATTCAAGAATGGTGTGAAGAAGACATGTCATTTGTTACCAAGCTCACTAGAGTATACAACACACGTTATTTCAAGGTTTTGTATCAACTCCTTGCGGTCATGATTTGCAGGTTGTATGGGGAGGAGACAAGTGTCCAATTTAAGCTTGAATGAGTGTCTATTACACATAGTTTGGCGGAATCAGAACATATTTTCAATTATACATGAATCTTATCAAACAATATCTTCCTAAATGTCCAAGAATCCCTCACCAACAAGAAACTGGGATTTTATATGTCGGCCTTCTTGATAGATGCAATTTGTGATTTTGTTCCCTTTCTTGAAATGAATTGTAATTGGATCCCTAATTCACCTCCCATCCATGTATATTGTTCAGAGATATGGGAAAGAAATATTAAGAGATATTTTTATGAAATATGTGATTATTTTATAGCCCCATTATTTTGTATTATTTTTGTTCAACCACTCTAGAGGATATCGTTAGAAACTCTTGAAACCAATAGAGAAATTGGAGACTAGTATACAAAGATACATTACACATTTATCGTAACTTTTGCTTGCTTTGCTCCACCCCACCTGCTCCCTAGATATGTCTCAGATAAACTCCTAGGTAGGAAAATAACATACCAAAGAGTGGAGGCGGGGATTACTAGGTCTTTATTTTCATGTAATTAGAGATTTTGGCCTAAATTCCACATCATATTAGGAGGGTTTTCCCTACTCAATATTCCACATGAAAAAAAGGAAGCATTTATTTTAAAGGAACTAATTCTGTGTACAAGAGTGGCAAAGAACCATGACCCCAGAGGGTGTTATTTAACCACTTCAAGACCTTAGGGATGATACTCCATTTCCAACATGAACATAATGAAGAAGAAGTCTTCTTCCAAGGGGTTATATTTTTTGAATAAGTACTAACTCGTCTCTAAGATACACAACAAATAGAATGATTCATGGTCGAACAGGAGAAAAATAAAGTCTTGTGGTGCCATTGGGAGAATATTATTTTCGCAATTCTAAAAAGAAATTCTCCAAGAGAGAAACAAAGAGGAAAAGAATAGAGGAAACTCCTACTTATGACACCTAGATGATCTATTATATGGAACTTGACCAATATTGACCACCAAAAAGAAGCAGAGGAGACAACATATACATTAAGTGCATTTGTGGTAGCCAATTTTTTCATTGTGAATGAGCTCAATGCTTTGCTAGAGTCCTATAAAGTAAAAGTGGAAACCCTTGAAAAACAGATGCAACATAAGAAGGGTCAATTAAAAAGTGTATCCAAGAACCTATCATATCATAATTATCAGCTTCATAAGGATGAGATAGAAAATCTCAAATAGGTGCATGTGCAAGAAATATAAATGTTGACAATATGAAATCAAGAAAAAACCAGTCTTTCTTAGAAGGAAAAACAAAGACTCCTAGAACTAGGAGACAAAGTAAGAAGACTTTAAACAGATCTCAAAGAGTGCAGCACAGAGACCAATACATTGGCATCCATAAAACAAGAGGCCACTCTTACTAATGAACACATGAGAGAGGCACAAAAGAGTTTCTTTGATGAATTGAATGAAGTCCAAGATTTCCATGAGGATATCAATAGATTATCTGACCAACTAGGTAAGAAAAAGAGTTAATATGATATTTTCCAGCATGCCTTTAATAAGGTTTTGTACTGGAAAAGTTTGCACGCAAAAACCCCTATAGACCTATTCATATTTACCAAAAAATATTGGGAATAAACTCAAATATTTCTAGATAGTTGGAAGTTATGCTTTGAAGACATCCAAGAAACCATAGAAAGTGCCACCAAGACCTGCTACAAACTATAGAATTATGTTGATGAGTTATTAGATCAATTTGGGATGCCTACCATGGATGAGTTACATCAGGAAATCCTTAGCAAGTTGAGAATTGTTGAGGTGGAGTAAAATAAAGAAAATAGCAAGAAGGTTATTGATTAGCTCAAAGAAGTTAGCAAAGAATTTTTTAATGAATATCTAATACAACCAATCAAGTTGGCCACTATAGCAGATGCCTACACCAAATGATTTCATAGATATTTGAAGATAGAGGTTACTAACAGAGTATATGATGGGGAAATACAAATTGAAAATATCAATATGAACAGGATTGAAGAAATAACCCAAGCATATGAATCATGGAGAGATTATAAGGAAATGATAGCCTCCAAGAAATCCTCATAGTTTTATATTTCTAAATATTGTGTAACAAATTGTAAATTGTATTCAAATTATAGATAGGGAAAAATTATTGGAAACGAAGGGATGTAATTGTCATCTTAATAGTTATAGAATTTGAAAAGTCTCTCGTATTCTATCAAAGATAGCTCCATGTAAGAGATAATGACTTTTTCCCCTTGTAACATTTGATGATACTATTATCTCTTATGGAATAAAGAGCAGAAGATATTTTAGCGACCATGAATGTATTCATTTGTGTATGGGACTATTCTACATGTGCAATTAATTTATAAGTTTATTGAGTAATAATTCATACAAACTATTTATGTGTTTGTTATTTGAGCAACTTATTCATTTTTGGTTACTGATGGATGCAATGATGGTGTTGTAGGTGTTACTAATCTATAACTATTTATGATTTAAATATGTTACATTATTGTTTAATATATTCTTGTTGACATGAATTATTTCTATAATCGGTAATATAATATTATACTGTGTCTATCTTGTTAAAAATGTTGTTGATCAGGATAGGTTATAAATAGATTACAATAGATAAGTTTTTTTTGTTTTAATTAGTTAGATTTAGATTTAGCAAGAATTCTTTGGAGGACAATGCATTGTCTTCTCTGTAATCTAAATCCATAGTGGCAACCATAACCACATACTGGTGGGAATTTTCCATACCAACGAGAGTGAGTCTAATTGGGACTCACCATCGAGCATTTTCCCTTACCTAATTGATAGGTTATTCAGAGCCGTCAACACAAGGTTACAAGGTTCGAGGCCGAAAATGTATAATGATCACAACATCTGTTATACTTCTCAAATTGGCTATTACGACCCCAATTATGAAATTCCATGACTTATTTGGATATAATGGCACTAGTTTGACTAAAATATGTGCACTCTATAAAAATATATCCAATCTATGAAATTCATCGCCTTCTCGAAAAAAAAATCCTAAAAAAATGTTGATTTGAAATCAGTGATATCTCCACTCTACGCACTCCATTTTGGACGATTTTTTTTAAATTGGGTATTTTTTTTAGAAGAATTCAGATCTTGAGCTATATTATCCAAATCCTACATATAAATTTTCATAAATTGACTCGACTATTGACATCCTCTTCTTTTCCATCAAAAAATAGAAAAAAACATAAAATATCTCACTCTGTGCCAAAAACTTCTCACACTTCATGTCAAAGAAAGAGATATGATACCACTTCTAGTGTATGTAACCCAAAACTTCAGATAAATCACATACAATATAGTGTAAAAACCAATAACACAAGATAAAAAAGAGATAAACCCTAAGAAATATATATTTGATAATAAAAAAGAGATCTATATTCACTTGCCTCTTCAAGGGGCAACCTCCAAGAGCAATGCTCCAAATACAACAATAATTATTGGAAAAACATTATAGAACCTTATACTCAATACATAGCTATCCATAATGAATCTTAACTACTTATGGGCCCCTTATAATAAGGGTTGACCAACTAATTTTTACCTTATTAATAAAAATAACCATTTTTACAATGAGTGACTATTAACTAACTATTTAATGGGCCTTATTCAAGGAAGGTGGTCTCATACATTAATAAAGTATCTAAGTGTATTAGGGTAGGATCCTAACAATATGAACTAAGATCAATGTCCCTACTAATGAAATTAACTTTTCATATGGGTGTAAGGGACATTCAAGTCTTTAAAGATTCAAATTTAGTCATGTCTTGGAGAGAAGGCTCCATGGAGCAAAGAAATCCAATCTACAACTAGTCGTCATGATAGCATGGGAACTTAAATCCTTTTCTCAATCCTTCTCATGCAATCATGTTATGAGAGAACACAATAAAAAGGCAGATCAATTATCAAAAAAAGAATGTAGAAAACAAGGAGGTTCTTTGCAAGTGAATATGTTTATTAATGAAATAGAGGAGGCTCTTTCATTTTAGCAAATCTATGAGTAATTATCTCTTTTGAACAAAATGGTTGTAATTTTGAGTAGAGATAAAGACATTTTGATAGAGGACACTCTTCCTTTTCAAAAAATCTATGAGTAATTACTTTTTTTAACAAAATACTTGTAACTTTGAGTCAAGATGAAGACATTTTTTTGTTTCTTTCAAGGTTGTTCCAAGTTTTTGACACTTCGGGAGTGTTGGAATTGGAATTTAATGTTGATTGTTTTGTGAGAATATATATAAACTTTCCATAGAAAAATGATTTGTATGCCTTAAAATGTATATATATATGGGGAATGATGGACAAGGAGAATAGAGGGGGTTTGGAGGGAAGCAATTGAAAGGAAGGAAAGAATGTTGTGCCATCATTTGGATAATGTTTCTCTTCCAACGTAATGGACAATGGAAGGAGAAAAAAATCTAACTCATCAGCCTTTGATTGGATATTTCAATGGTTGGAAGCCTCCTATTTGCAAGCTAGTACATTGGATTGGTTCAACTTGATCCAATGATGCTTAGGGAAAGTTTTGGATATCTTCTCTTCACGAGGGTTTCTGCACTTTTCCTTTTGAGAACATGAAGGATAAGGTTGGTGTGCTCTCAAGAGGACCTTGTAAGGCCTCTTTCTATGGATGATAGTAGGTGCACTCCCTAGGTGGGTGTGGAGGGTTGCCACAAAAGTTTTCAATGCCAAATTTTTCCTACCCAATTAATGGATGGAGTAGTGAATTGTTCAATGTTTCCTTTATACGATTTGGACACACTTGGGTGCCATTGGATGGACTTGGGAATGATTGGATGGATTTGTGCGCATTGTTAAGTACACTTGGGCACATTTTTGGGTCACTTTTTGTATGTATATGGTCATTGAACAAGTCACCAAATTAAGAAAGTTGATGGATGGAACTTGGATCCACCTTAGAGTGAAGGGGATTGAAAGTGCAAGGGAAGTCTCATATAAAATGAGAACACCAAAAGTGATTGATCATTCACAAGAAGTGTAATGGATATTCACAATTGTGTTAAGTTTAGGGTTAGGCATAGTAGAGCGAATTGCACTCATTGAGTGGGAAGAGGAAGAAGAAAGGACCTATATGACTTGTAAGAGACATGCATGTGGGGGTTGGATTGACAGTTCTTGTACGAAGTTGTTCCTTCTGTAATTGTAGTCTATAAATGAGTCGCAGACAGTTGGTCATGCTCTTATATTATGCATTGTAATATTCTTCATATAAATAAAGTTTAGGAATCTACCCTGGGTCGCATCTATACTTGTGTGTTGTGGTTTTTTACTTGGATGGATATTATGTTACTTTCTTTGATTTTTCTTGGTTAAGTAATGAAATATTGGCTAAGTATAAGAATTTCTAGGATGTTTTGAGGTTTTGGTTGGATGTGTGTCTATTGTTGGGTGAATTGGGTTGTGTTGGACTTAGTTGTGCATCTAACTTACTATAGCTTAAAGTGAATTTATCGCCATACTTTAAGTGAAAAGGTGTAGTCTAGTTGTAGTAAGCATAGGTTGGTCAATTCATTGTGGTTGAGGAAAAGAAATGCCACATGACCAGAGATGATGAAAAGAAAAATTTTGGGAAAAACTCTTAGTTTTGTGGCATATGGTATCACAGATCAACTTATCCAATAAGTTGGTTTCAGAACCTTGTTGGATTCTATTCACCATGTTCCAAAAGGAAGAAGTAGATTAGAAGGGTGGTTTCACTAGTTCAAGACATCTGTGTTACCATATTTTGACCATGAAGTTGCTTGGGAGGATTGGGCACTCATTGAGGCAACATCTAGTAACACAGGTGTTGGAGCGACCTCTCTTTTAGTAGTTTCTCGAAACAGTGCCAACATGCGTTGGATATCAGATGAAGGAATAGGATGTCACTAAGCTATTGTTACAAACCACAATCGGTCCAAGAGAAACCTAGCCAAGTGTCCCATTATGCCTTAGTGTGCATTTCATAGAAGTGAAGATGAATGTATCATTCATGGAGGACATACTTCAAAGTATATTGAGTTCAAACAAAGTTGGGCCAAGGTGTTCCCCTATAGACATTTTGAATATGGTTGTGCATGGTACCTATTGGTGGGACACTTCAGGTAGAGGTTAAATTTTTAATTCTTCATGTTGCATTTCATTTATTTTAACAAGTTGTGTACATCGGGATTCTACAAAAGATAGAAGGGATAATTCCTTCTTCGAGGAGTCTTTGTAGCAGATTGGTGCCTTACATGGAAACCAAGGGAAAATTCTTAATCAAGTTTGTTATGTGGATCTAATCATCAATGGGCATAAAATACATGCACTAGTGGATTTTAGTACCTCACACAACTTCTTAAAGGAGTTGGCAAGTGAAATTGGACTTAGAGTTAGATCCGACGGTGCTTCAATCAAGGTGGTCAATTATCGGGCTAAGGAAACAACTAGAGTTGCATCTCTAGTTCACATATAGTAGGGAAAATGGAAGGGCAATGCAAACTTTACTTGCAAATGGATAAATTTGAATTCATTCTTGGGAATTAATTCCTAAGGAGAGATTAGTCAATTCTCATGCCATTTGCATACAATTTGGTGATATTTGGTGGACATAAGACTTGTGTTGTGTGCACAACAACAAGGAATCCAAATGGAAAACTGTGGATTGCATATGCATTGAACATGAAGAGGGAAGTGCCTAGAGTCTCAAATTTCTGTAGTAGTTATTGGGGAAGTGAATGAGGATGGAGTAGGGACCCATGTTCCACCAGCACTTTCCAATGTGTTTAATAAGTTTGTAGATCAGATTCTTGGTTCTTTTCCTAAAGTACTCCCACCTAGGGGAATTATTGATCATCATATTGAGATTGAACCAAGGCTCTATCCTTTGGTGAGAGCTCCCTATTGACTTTCTGGACCCAAGTTGGAAAATTTGAGGTGGTAGTTGACTGAGCTCATCAACATTGGCTTCATCAATCCTTCTAGGTCACAACATATGGTGCATGAATCCACGTCAAAAACAATAACACCGAGAATAAAGAATGTTCTTGGACTATCATGCATTGAACAAGCAAACCATCAAAAAATAGTACCCCTTACCTTTAGCAACAGACTCCTTTGACAAGTTGGATAAGGCCAAGGCTTTCTCAAATTTTGAGTTGAGGTAGAGATACTACCAAATAAGGATTGTGGAAGGACATGAACCAAATACAACCAATGTGACAAGATATGGTAGTTTTGAATTTCTTTTTATTCCTCTTGGGTTGTGCAACCTTGATGAACGATGTATTCATACCATTCTTGGAAAAATCAATGTTTGTCAACCTATATGGCATTATGATGTCCAATGAAAACATGGAATACCATAAGAGGCATTTGGTAGAAATATTTGAGGCACTAAGGTAGAACCGATGGTACTTAAAGAATTCCAACTATGTCTTTGGGTATAATGAAATTTCATTCTTGGGACATTAGATTGGACAAGGATGCATCTACAAGGATCCTACAAAGATAAGGGAAATTGAGAATTGGAAGGGACTGAAAATAGTTCATTAGGTAAGAAGTTTCCTTGGCTTGGATAACTACTACCATAGATTTATTGAAGAATAATGAACCATGGAATTGGATAGAGAAGTGCCAAGCAACATTTTTTGAACTGAAATGTAGAATTGTGTCAACACTTGTGTTGAAGCTGTCAGACTTTGAGAATTCATTTGAAGTGCAAATAGACACTTCAAAGTTTTCCATTGGAGGATTTTTATCACAAGAGGGTCATCCAATGGCCTATAAGAGTAGAAATCCATAGGATCACAAACGAAGGCACCCCATCCATGAGAAAGAGATGATCACAATTATACATTACCTACAATAATGAAGGCACTACATGTTAGGAAAATCATTCATTTAGAAGACAAACAACCTAACAACAAGTTATTTTTCCAACCAATCAGAATTGTCACCTAAGAAAGCACGATGGCAAGAATTGTTGGCATAATTTCACATAACCATTGAGTACCAACCTAACAAGTTGAACATGGTAGTAGATGCCTTGAGTAAGAAGGCACAACTTGCATCCTTAGAGGAGGACGAGTTGTCGGTGCACATGGGAAATTGGGCGCATGTTTTCATAGACTTGAAAGCAAATATGAAAGAGGGATTGCACAAGGATCCCATAGATTTGAATAAATTGGTAAGGAGGGGAAAACAAGGAATTTTTGGATGGAAAATGGATTTATGTACTATGGAAATCTTATATATGTGCCTAAGCCATCTAACCTTCGAAAGGAACTCTTGAGGGAGTGCCATGATCTTCCTTGGGCAAGCCACCCGAGAGAGCGAAGGACAATGGAGTTGCTAGAACAAGGTTACTATTGGGAAGGTATGAGGTGATACATGGAAAAATATATCAAAACTTGTCTTATGTGCCAACATGACAAGACGGACACCAAAATGCAAGTCAGTCCACTACAGATTGTTAGGATATTTAGACACTTAGGAGTTAATTAAGATCAACTTGGTCTAATGTGTTGTTAGGATAAAGTGTGTTTCTTATTGTGTTTATTTAGTATTCATTAGTATGCATTTGTAATTTGATGTTCACATTATTTTCGCGGCATAGATTGATCCGACAACTCATATTATCCTCGATCTTAATGACTACATTGATATGTGGCTTAACACCTGATTGGTCCATGATCTCTATTTAAAGAGCATGAAGGGCCATTTTTCGATGATTGAATGTGAGAAAATATCTTGTAATATTTTTCTTTTTCATTAATAAATTATCTCAAGTGGCCACGTTAGCTGGGGCCATGGATGTTTCCCCACAGGGGTTTTACCATGTAAAAATATCGGCGTGTTGATATTTGATTTGTTTGTGTGACTAGTTATTGAAGGTGTTCGTCCTCCGTTGGAATACTTGTGTTGTCGAACATGGTGTCAAAGTGTGTTTCAATACCCATTCATGTTGTAGATCAAGATCTTAAATCCATGTTGTCACATCTCTAATTTATGTTATTTTCGTACAATTCTAGATTAAGAGGATTGTTCCATTGCATCTGGAGCACTCATTTATGTTAGGAATACTTTTTGTTTCACTAGAAAAAGGTTTTTGTTTTCCCAATATATAACCATTTCAGTCATATCCGAAGGTATAAAGCCTAAATACACCCTTTTTCAATTTTTCAAAGACAATATTTCAGTTTTTCAGTTTTTTATTTTTGGGTTGTTATTATTTTCAATCTGCATATGTTTACTTTCCCCTATGCTCTATGCAATCTCAAAAAAATAGAAATAGAACAAAAAGAGTTTTATTGTCTATGTATTCTCTTTGTCGTGCACTCTATGCGATCTTGATAAATAAAAAACAAAGAGAAAACTTGCATTTTATGGGTAAGATAACCGAGATCTAACCTCTTGTTGTTGTTGATAAGTGAATTTTTTTGTGTGTGAACACATAAAATAAGTTTTTTTTTCGGCACACACTTTAAGGTTGTCTTCAACAACAACAACAACCCCCATTCTTATTCTTAATATTATAATGTGTTTTGCACTAGCTCACTTGGTTGAAACACACTTATCAATAAGTTTATAAGTTTATCCGTCCATTGTAAAGTGCATTTCACTTAATTTATAAAAGTGAATCACTATAAGTATCTTTAATATTCTTTTTAGTTACTATTTTTTGCATGCAACTTTAATTTTAAAAGTAACTTCATTGTAAAAGTGATTCCCGCTTATTTTATAAAAGTGGGTCACTTCATAAGTAACCTATTTAAAAGTGATCTTATAGGAAAAGTTAGATAAGGAGGAGCATCACCACGTGGACCAACTTCTACTTGTCACATGGCTCTTTGGTTACTATTTATGTCTTTTTTTCAAAATGGCACAACTTCAACATCCAAAGTCTGTTTTCAGTGCCATTTTTTTAAACAACCTATTTTTTTGAGAGCTTTCCATCTAGACCCTAAATTTCAACATTTAAATCCATATTCTCTGCATATTTAAATATGAATTCTCCCAGTGATATTTTTCTTACTAGTACCAATTACTCTCATGGAAATCTCATATAGAGGATGTACTAAGAAGTAAATGATTGTACTCGATTACCTTGGGAAAAGAACAAGAACCCATTGATGAAAAAAATAAAGTAAAATGGGATAATAGGAATGATGAAGCACGTGGACTAATCACAATGTCCATTTGATCCAGAATCGGATCCATGAGGCTTCCCAGGCCTAGAAAAGGCTCAAAAATGAAATTTCTCAGAATTGAATGAAACCAATTCCATTGTGATCAACTCGTCGCGTTGATTCTAGCCATATATTTATTTTCTAAAATGGACGTTGTATGTGATAGTTATTACACTTTGACCATTTTCCCAAAATAGGTAAAAATTCAATAGTCAAAGGGTGACGTGGCAGTGGAAGAATTGGACATGTGGCATTTTGTAGGTAAGACACGTGGCAATAGAAGCATGACATGTGGTTTCATATTACTGGTTAAAATCATGTGGCAAACTATTTTTATTATGTGGATATATTATGGTTATATCCCCACCATAAAGGGCTCATATCCCATATTTTATGTTATAAAAAAAATGCTAAATTAAATTTTATAATATGGGTGGCACCATTTCCAAGTTTTAATGCCACACCACTAACATATGGTTAATAAAATCACACCCACGAAATATGTGCCAATAAAGTGGTCAATTTAAACCATATGATATTGTAATTAATATTTTATGCCATGTAATATGGAAACCATATATATATATATATATATATATATATTACTTTTTCGACAGATTTTCTGACGAACCGCTTTTAAATTTCTGGCCAATCCAAAACTTTGATCGATTTTTTGAGCATCTGGGTTGGTTTAAAATGGAGCATAACCCTTGGGATAAGGTTCTGAAATGCATGGAACATTGATCCATGCCAAACTCAACTTACCATGGAAATTTGATCAGATTCAGGCCCATTTTGTTTCCTGAAAAGTGGAACTCGGGAAGGAAGATTTCTCCCGAGTTAGCTTACTCCATATATAATATGGTGTCTAAATCCCATAAAAGATGCGTAAATCCCCCCCAAAAAAGGTTATGCCACGTTTTTTTATAACAAATCCTAAATGATCATTAAAACCATATTATATGGTTTGTTAAGCCATGTGGAAAGGTGTGCATTACTTTATATGCCACAAGTGGATCGAACCATACTTTAAGGTATATTTTGCAGATTTCAAGCCAAGAAATCGTGAGTTGTTGGGATTTGATCCCACAAACTCACATTATTTAACCAAAAGGTTTTTCATTGTACCACAGGTCCAATTTATGAAAAGTAAAGCTGAACAGTCTTATTTATGCAGAGAAAACAGTGAATTAGGAGAACTTTGGAGGCCATTTCTAGAGGCTATACTCAGTATTTTTCAGTGTCTTCAATTGCATTGGATTTTTGAGGTCAATCAGAACACAGTGAGATTAGTATGAAGTCCATTTGATGTACTTTTGATGTACTTTGAAATCATTGAATAATTAATAAAGAAGCCTCCCTCATTCAGACAAAGGCCCAGAGACATAGGCGACATTGTCGAACTCCGTTATCACATTGGTGTTACGGTTTGTTGTTGTTTTGTGATTTATTTAAGTTATGTACATGTTTATATGGCTATGATATATTTTCATATATTCTTCATCTTTCTTTAAGCTTCCTTAATTGGTTAATGAATACATGCATAATAACTCAACCATAGTCATTAAAATATTTTTTTGGATCAAGTGGTATCAGATCTAGTTGATGTTTGGATTTGAGTTTTGCATGTTAACCAGGGAAAAGCTACAACATGATGAAGGCGATCTTGTTGAAGATAATCCATTAATTGGATTGATAAATAGAGCTTCTCACACCGAGAATATGACATTGGAAGAGTAACTTTATTAGGATGAGAAAGAGTTTCGAAAATATTTCTTTTCCATGTCAGAGATGATGAAATTTTTTTACGAGGATTACTTGGAACGTAAGAAACCAAATCTGGGTGAATATTCAAAGGGAAAAATTGAAGAAGGAGAGGATCCTCCTTAGACTCCTCCTTCACCTCCATCACCACCTCCTTCTTCTTCAAGTTCAAGTTCTAAATCCAATGCAAAGAAACATGTTCATAAACATAAGAATGAAATGCCATTATTAAAGCTTGATGTTAAATTTGAGTTTCTCATATATGATGGTGAAGTTAATGTAGAGAGACTTGACAATTGGGTCAAGTATATGGAGGTTTACTGCAGTGTGCAATATATCAAGGATGAGGCCACACAAATCAAGTTGGCATCTTTGAGACTTGCAGGAACAACTCTCATCTGGTGGCAAAGAAAGTTGCAAAACAGAACGCAACAAGTGGGTAATGTATTTCCATCATGGAAAAGTTTCATTTCTGTACTTAGGAAGCAATTCTATCCTTTGGGTTATAAAGAAAAAGAATTAATTGAATGGCAAGCTTTAAAACTAAGAAAAGGACAAACAGTGCAAGAGTATACAGATGGATTTCGAAAAATGGCTTCGATGTTAGATATTCCTTTACACACACAAGAAACCCTTATGAAGTATATAGGAGGTTTACCTACACATATTAGAAACATTGTATTCATGTTTGGACCTACTAACCTTGATGAGGTTTATGTTCAAGAGACATATATTGAAGCATGGAAAGAAGGTGTATTGGGGGAATCCTTTTCAAGGAAAGAGGACTAGAGGGAGTGGACAGGAAAAAAGGAAAGTTCAGTGGCGAGAAAGGATGAAAAGCCCTCTTGCAAGCATTGCAAGAAAGAGGGGCATGATGAGGAACGTTGTTAGCAGTTGCATCCTAAGAAGAGGCCAAAGTGGTTCAAGGAAAAGAAAGGGAGGAAAGCAGTTGCAGCAACAACACAATCGACAGACTTGGGATCATATTCATGTGATGAATCAAAGGTTTCATTGGTTGGTATGACAGGTAAAATTGGTGAAGGAATTGATTATAGAAGTAACGTTTTTCATATAAGGGTTATCATGCGACACACCAAGGTTGATACAGTGGATCTCAATCTAACCTAATATCAGAATAATTGGTTAAGAAATTGGGGTTAAAAGCACAAGTACATCATAAGCCATACACACTTAAATGGATAAGCAATCATCATCAAATGCACATAACAAAGAAGTGCACAATCAAATATGAAATTCCATCTAAGTATGTGGACGAGGTAACATGTGATGTGGTGTCATTAAGTGAATGTGGAATGGTCTTAGGTAGTCCATACGTATATGATCGTAAAAAAATCTTCACAAAGAATCAATATCAATTAACCAATGCAGGTCAAGATTATGTGGTTCATGCTCATCATGTAAAGGAAAATAAAAATATTCAAACTATGGAACAATTAAAAAAGGAAGTTCAAGCAAGAAAAAAACCAATAATTGTTTCAAATGAAGTAATCGATCTTAAGCAAGAACAGGAAATGATTGTTGAATGGAAAATCAATCACGGTTTTCTTCAAGATAAGCTCATGTCGTGCAAATATTACAAGTATATCAACTCTTTTGCAGTCATGTTTTTGATACTATCATTAGTAATGTTGTCTACATGGATGATAGTGGCTTCAGTAAAATGTGACAGGGTTCAAATGGCTAACAATATGTTGTTAGTTGCCATGATTGTGTTACAGTCGATCTTGATGAGACAAGTGCATAAGACAGAGTTCAGATATAGAGGACAATCCAGCTGGCCTATCCCGAGCTTGTTGACTAGTTAGTAACCTTTTGGGGACCAAAATGTCCTTAGTGGGGAGGTGTGATCCAGAATTGGATCTAGGAGGCTTCCCAAGCCTAGAAAAAGCTCAAAAATGAAATTTCTCGAAATTAAATGAAACAAATTCCATTGTGACCAGCTCGTCACGCTGATTCCTTATATATATTTACTTTCTAAAACAGATATTGTATGCGAGAGTTATCACACTCTGACTATTTTCCCAAAACAGATAAAAAGTCAACAGTCAAAGAGTGACATGACAGTGGCAGAGTTGAACATTGATCCGGATTATTTTCGGCACGAAATGAGAGCGGAGATATAATAAAGAAATGCACAGAGATATTGCAGATATTCAATAATATAACAGAAATGTATCAAAGATGAAACCATAAACATAGATATATAGTAATACACGTTTTCTATTAATCAGAGAAATGTACAGAGACTGTAAAAATACAGAGTGAAAGACTTGCTAGAATGGTGGCAGCTTATCTCTGAGAAGAGATGTGACGGCTACTTGCATTCACAAGAAGATGATTACAATGAGGCTCTGAAGGCACTTTTACAATAAACGAGAATGCCAAAAGTCCTAGACATCCAAAAACCTAACCCTAGGAGATGAAGCGCCAAAAGTCATGTGGGCCCCGTTTGGGTAAGTGAGTACATCAACTTCCCAGGGTCGTAACTTTTCAATACAATCTCTGTTTTAGGCGTGTGATAGCTCATTGGAAAGGTATCATTGAGGAGATTCATTTTGGGGGCTCAATTATGCCTTTGGCTATCATTGAGAACCTCAATCTCGAAAAAACCTTCATTTGGATTCTCAAAATGGCCCCGGAAGTTAAAACCTGCTACAAATAGTAAATTGCCAAAATTGCCAGAAAACTATTTTGAGCCATTTGGAAAAGGTGGGTGGCCACCTATATCCACCTGGATCAATCCTCCCTCCTTAGGAAGCAATGGTCTCCATCGCGTTGAGTTCCTGGGGGAGAGGGGAAAGCGATTGTTGAATCTGAATCTTGGTGATCTGCTTGCCTTGCTGGAGAAGTGGCGTTGCTTAGCTTGTTGAAGGATATCACGAACCTTTGGATGGAAGGTTTGGAACTTTTTAACCATTCTGGCTATTTTAGATGATTGTGTGCAGAAGAAATATTTGTGCTTCGTTGCAACCTTGTCGACCTGCTTCTGTTGGATAGAAGGTGCTTGGGCCGAAGCTATGGTGGTTGCAATATCCTTTTGTTCCCCTTTTGAACAGATTGTGGAGAAGATGAATTTTTTAGTACGAGATACTACCTTGCAGCACTTTTTAGGTGGGGCAGTAGCTGGAACTACCTCTGGTATCCTGTAGGGATGACCCCCCAGAGTAATAATGACACTACGGGGTCGAGACTCATAGATAGCATGGCGTTTCCACATATATGGCTGGCCCAAGAGAACATCACATACATCCAGTGGGGAAACATCACATAATACCTCATCCTTGAAGGGTTGGATGTCGTATGACAATCAACATTGCTGGCTGACAGGAAGATCTCGTCCTTAGCGAAGCCACCCAATGTTGTATGGTTGCGGGTGTGGTGTTGTTGACAATCCCAACTATTTGACGACCTCTTCTGAGATGAGGTTCTTCTGGCTTCCGCTATCAACAATAAAATGCAACGGGGTCCCCTTCACCCACATCTGTGAATGAAAAATGTGCTCCCCCTCTTCTGGATCTGTTGGTTCTTCTGGTTGAATTTTTGTGGTCGCGACAGTAGCAGTGGGGTCTGCGTTGATGATCTGTCTTTTACCAGTATTTTCAGAATCAGATTCTGAATCAGGGTTCGACTCCTTGTCTTTGATCTCGGCCATCAATGACTATTTTGAGTGACATTCATCGGTGTTGTGCCAGGGGATTTTGTGGAAATCGCACCATTTTCCAGTGTCCTTCTTTGTCTTCCCGTGACCCTTCTTTTCCTGTGGCTTGGACTGGGTTTCGGGAGACTGTTTGTTAGGGTTGTCTTTGTCATACTTTGGTTGTTGTGGATTTGCAGACCCAAGCTCCCGTTTGTTTTGGTGCTTAAATTTTTGCTCGATTTTAACAGCATATTGATAGGCAACACTGAGTGATGAGATGTCCAGAAAATCCATTTCAGTTTGGATGTATTTGTGTAGAGCCCCACGGTATTTCAGAACCAAATGTCATTCGGAGTCTTTGATACCCAGCTTGGTGCGCAAGGTATGGAAGCTATTGGTGAACTCCGAAACTGATTGGCCCCTCTCTTGCCACAGTGTGGTCCATCTCATATACTGGTCCTCATAGTTTCCAACAGGGTAGTACTGTTCCTTTACCGCATCCATAAAAAAATCCCAAGTGGG
>ML776826.1:1130337-1150181 GCA_009831015.1 Picea engelmannii
CCCCCCCCCCCCTCCCAAAAAAAAAGTTTATGCCACGTTTTTTTATAACAAATCCTAAATGGTTATTAAAACCATATTATATGGTTTGTTAAGCCATGTGGAAAGGTGTGCATTCTGGATCGAACCATACTTTAAAGTATATTCAAGCCATGAAATCAAATCCCAACAACCTCACATTATTTAACCAAAAGGTTTGCCACTGTACCATAGGGCGACTTTATGAAAAAAAAAGTAGAACATTCTTATTTATGCAGAGAAAACCAACAAATTAGGAGAACTTTGGAGGCCATTTTCGGAGGTTATACTCAGTCTTTTTCAGTGTTGTCGGTTGCATTGGATTTCTGAGGTCGATCAAAATACAGTGAGATCAGTATGAAGTCCATTTGATTTACTTTTTGATATACTTTTCAAGCATTGAAGAATTAATAAAGAAGCCTCCCCCACTCAGACAAAGGCCCAAAGATGTAGGCGAGATTGTCGAACTTCGTTATCACATTGTTGTTATGGTTTGTTGTTGTTTTATGCTTCATTTCAGTTATGTACATGTTTATATGGATGTGATATATTCTCATATCTTTTTCCTCTTTCTTTAAGCTTCCTTAATTGGTTAATGAATACATGCATAATAACTCAACCATAGTCATTAAAAGATCTTTTCAAATCACCATTTATCTTGATTTAAGGTTTTGCCTTCAAGGAATTAATGCCCCTGGTGAAGCTTGGGAAAATCTTCAAGCTATGTTTGGTAAACACAATATCATTCGATCCCACGAGTTAAGAAATCAATTAATGACTTTAAGTCCAAATGATTTTCCTTCCATTGAAAATTATTTATCTAAGTTCAAAACACTTAGACTTTTATGTATAGACTGCAAACTAGATCTTAAGGAATATTGATGCATATATGTTATTCTTTCTAATATTGGTAGTGCATATTTTGTCTTTGTATCTACCTTTTATGCCACCAAAGTATCTTGAGGGAGTGATTATAAAAAACCCTCTCTTGAATATTTTTGTGATGTTTTGATTCAAGAGAAAGATAAACTTGTGCAACTTGGATTTATTAGCATTGTAGGTACATCCATCAAAGCCTTAGTGGCCCAATATAAATATAAATCCAAGAATCACAAGAAGAAAAATCCTCACCACAACAACAACCAAAACAAGGGTCCCAAACCCTCTTCGTCAACTTCTGCACCTAATGGTGACAAAAGAGATAAATCCAAAAGTAAGAAGACTGACAAACATTGCAACTTTTGTGGGAAATATGGTTATGTGGAGTTTAAATATTTTTAAAATATGGAATCCTTAGAAGCAACAATAAAGAATCAAAATATTAGTATTGATTCTTCTTATTCTTCTTCTCATGAACATGCACATTCTGATTTTGGTTTCTCCTTCAATGAAACTTCTACTTCTTCTTCTTCTGATGAGTGGCGTATTGATTCTAGAGAATCTTATCATATGGATAATGATAAAGCCACATTTTCTTATTTTAATGAATGTAACACCAAACAAATATTTGTCGGTGATGATAGATTTTTAGTGTTGTAGGGTTTGGAACAGTTCAAGTAGATAGTGGTCATTTCAATGATGTATTATGTGTTCCAAGTATTTCTTGCAACCTTATGTAAATGTATCAGATCACTCATTCAAGTGAAGGTAAAACCATAGAGTTTTCACCTCACCAAGTTGTAATCAAGGATTTAAAATATCCTAAGCATGTCCTAGCAATTGGAATTTTTGATGATATTACCAGGTTTTACAAGTTTGACAACTTTGGGTCATCATATTTTCCATCAATTTTTGTTGCTCATAGCAATGAATTGAGAAAAATTTGGCATGAGTAGTTTGACCATCTAAACTATCACTCATTGCAGTAACTGTGTAATCAACATATGATGACTAGTCTTCCTCTTGTTTCTTATAGAGATGGTTTTTATATTGGTTGTGTTCTCAACAAACATCATTGGGATGTTTTTGACAAGTGTGCCTCTTGGAAAACATCGACCCCTTTGTAGCTCGTTCATAGTGATTTATGTGGTCCACTTTCTTCTCCTTTTTTTGGGTGAAAATATTTCTTAACTTTCATTGATGACTTCTCCAAGCACACTTAGGTTTGCTTCTTAAAACTTAAGAAAAAGTTTTTTCCCTACAAGGCCCTTGTAGAAAAACAATCTGGACTTCAACTTTAAAGGTTAAGAACAAATAATGGAGGTGAATATATGAACAATAAATTTACAAGTTACTACATTGCACGAGCATTCAAATGAAAATTCATGTTCCATATACACTATAACAAAATGGTGTTGTTCAGAGAAAGAATCACACATTAAAATAAATGGTTAATTGTATGATCCAATTTAATGGATTAAGTCTTTATTAATGGGCGGAAGACATCAATTGAGAAAATTACATATTTAATTGTAGTCCCACAAAGGCTCTAAAAAATATAACACCAGAACAAGCATGGAATAAAATTAAGCCAGATGTAAGCCACTTTCGTGTATTTGGAAATGCTACATGGGATCACATTCATGATAAGAAAAGGAAAGATTTACATACTAAAAGTGAGAAGTGTATTTTTGTTGGATATTCTAAAGATGTCAAAGGTTACAAACTTCTTCAACCTCAGTCCAATGAAATTATTATTATAAGAGATGTTAAATTTGATGAAAATCTCTTGGCATGTGAGCCTAATTTGGCGTTTATGCCATCTTTGGTATGTGATCCATCTTCGATATTTGTGGCATCTTATGTTCCTATCTTGGTTTCTTCTTCTTCACATGATGACAATGAGGATGAAAATACACCTTCGCCTACTCACCTTCCTCCAGATGATTCCATTTAACATGAGCCTGTACAACACCATTGCTTTCCAAATGGATCCATTCAACACAAGAAATAACTGGTGATCTTGTTGATGATCCTTCAGATCAACATCAGACACGTTCATAGTTTTAGCAAGAATCTTCTCTTTTGTCACTATTTTTATAGACTCATTTTCCAGACACTTTTCCAGAAGCTTCAAGTCATCGAGATTGGGACACAACAGTAAATGAAGAGTATCACTCTTTAATTGCGAATGATACTTGGGATCCTGTACCTCTTCCAAAAGGAATAAAACTTTCCAGATGTAAATGTGTGTACAGAACTGAGTATGCATCATATGGAAGTGTTGAAAGACACACGACCCGGTTAGTTTCCAAAGTGTTCTCTCAAGTTGAAGGCATTGACTATAATGAAACCTTTTCCCCCATCGTCAAAATAAATTCCACCCGCCTTGTTGTCTCACATAAATGGGAGGTCCATAAAATGGATGTTAAATATCCCTTCTTGCATGGGGATTTGCAAGAAGAAATATACATGGAAAAACCTCTTGGATATGTCTAGAATGACTCCATCTTTATTTGTCACATTAAGAAATATCTTTATGGTATTAAGAAAGCTCCTCGAGCTTGGTGTGTCAAAATGGAAAACTTTTATCTTGACACTGGCTTTTCTAAATGTCATTTTGACCCAAATTTCCATACCAATAAAGTAGGAAGTCATCTCATAATACTTGTTCTTTATGTTGATGACCTTATCCTCACTAGTACTAACCCTAAACTTCTAACACATGTGAAATCCATACTTAATTGTTTTTTGAAATGACAGACTTAAGTTATTTTCATTATTTCCTTGGCCTCCAAGTATTGCAAACCAAGGAAGGAATTTGTCTTTCCCATTCTAATTATGCTTGTGAGATTCTTAGCCACTTTCACATGGAAAATTCTAAACCAACCCCTTCTCCCTTCCAATAAGGATTCAAACTCACTGTCACTTGTCCTAATCCTGAAGTGGATGCCACTATGTATCGTTATTTAGTCAATAGCATCTTATATCTGACTTGTTCCCGTCATAATATTTCCTTTGTTGTTGGTATTGTTAACTGATATATGCAAACACCCCATGAAATCCATTCAAAATCATCTAAAAGAATACTTCGGTATGTTTGGGGTATAGTTCAGTTTGGGATACATTAAAGTTCATGGACTCCTTTGTTGGTTGGTTTCATTGATTCAGATTGGGTTGGAAACCATGATGATCGAAATTCTATTGTAGGTTATGTTTTTAGCTTTGGTTCTGGACTTGTCGCTTGGGCCTGTAAGAAACAACAAGCTATTTCTATATTCTTTATTCAATAGAAGAAAAGTACCGAGAAACAACTAATGCAAGTTAAGAAGCCTTATGAATTCAACAGATCATTTAAAAGTTTGGATTCCAACAACAACATCTGACCACCCTCTAGTGTGACAATCAGAGTTCCATCAAGATCACCAAAGATCCATTTCAACATCAGTGCAACAAAAATATCAATCTACACATGCACTTCATCAGAAAACTCATTCACAATAAAGTTATTGAAATTCTCTTTTACCCTACATAAGATCAAGTTGTAGACATTTTCACAAAGTCTCTTACAAAACCAAAGTTTTCCAAACTTCAATCTATGTTAGGAGTTGTAATGCCCCTTTTTTAGTAGGATCTCCAGAGAGGTAGTATTGGTAGTCTAAACATCCCCACTTAGACTATAGTCGGGAAGAAACATGGGAAAAGGGTCATTTGATGTCATTTCACTAGGGAATGTTATATTTTGAAAGTGACATTAAGTGAAAAGTGGATTTAAGTGACTTAAGGAATATAAAGCCAAAAATAGAGGTCGCTTAAGTGAAGGAAGATAATTATAGAGGTTAGTAGAGAATTAGGGTTTGAGAGGGTATATGAAGGAGAAAAGCGACCTAATTGTTCATTATTACATATTATGATTTGAGAATTGAGATCTGAGGAGAAAACACACAGATTCAGGTGAATCAATGGAGGATTGTGGATTCCATGAGGAAGACACCAGTTGGTTGATTTCGGTGTTGAGAGACACACCTTAGTCACCAGAAGGATCATATGTATTCTTCATCGGTATTTAGCAGCATGTTTGCAGTTCCAGACAACCAAGGCACATCTTAGTAGGGTGAGGGCATGAGGGTTGAGAGGTTCAAGGAGTTATCCAGACCCGACCAGGGAAGATCCAGATATTTCCTTCTAAACCATTTGAGGATGAGGAAATGCACTTATTTTGATACATTACTTGTGCCATTCGGACAGAGGAATCATGAGGGGTGCACTTCCTAGCCAAAAAGTGCACAGCACTTGTTGAGGTAGAGTCGGAGTTCCAAAGAGATCATCGGACCAGATCCAGTAAATCCCTTCCAACCTAGTTCATAGGAGGCCAGGGCACACAATTTGAGACAATTATCATCAATTCATAATGGTGGAATCATTAGGGCGCATTACCAGATCCTAGGAGGTGTGCATACCCTAGGGGAGATCATTTGGGATTCATACCATTCAGTAGAGGCTTGATCTTCAAGACAGAAAGAAGTGTGAGGTTTCTTGAGGCCAGGGAGACCCAGTTGAGAAAATTTCTAGACATATCCGAGGATTTTAGACACCAGGGAGAATATTCCAGTCTCCAACAGATGTTGTCATGGGTGTTGTTGAGTGCATGCATTAGTTATGGGTTTTCATGCAACAATTCTTTATTCTCATTCAATTATCCATACACCTTCATCATTCCAAGTATTTTAATTTATCATTTTGATTATGTTCCATCTAAGATCCATCCAGTCTTGATCTAGGTGAGAGATTCTGGTTATTTTCCTCGCATGCAATATTGTATTTTCTATTATTTTTCTTAATAGAAATTGTTAAGTTGTTATGTGTTCTTAAACCATTGCATGATTGTTATAAACACATAAAAAACTACAAATATACAATCATAAACACTTAACTGCATCCAAAATCCCAAAGAGTATTTTTTTTGGCAACAGATAGTCAGCAATTGAGATTAATCTCCAGATCTGTGGATCTAGGGATATTACAGTGGTATCGAAGATTTAGTCCTGGCAGCGTGTGACTAAATTTTGGATGAGTTCAACAGAGAACCCAGAGGTTCATGAGCACATAGGTGACTATTGTTTCACTTACAGTAGACGCAGGGAACAGAGAGGTCCCAGATCATATTATCCCCCCTTTCCTCATAGTTCATAGGAAGAGGAAGAGGCACAATGGGAAGAAAAATGAAGGGAAGAGTGTGAGGAATATTTTGAGGTAGAGAGGATTATGGGAGATATATATGAAAGGCCAGAAGGTAGTGGAAAAGAACCCATGGACCTATACACAACCTTCATGCAATTTATTAACAATATCGTGAGTAGTCAACGGGCCATGACTTAGTCTCTAGCGAAGATGGCAGACAAGTTGGCTATAGGGAATATTCCATCCACACATGTCCCCCATGCAACATAGGGGAATTCAAGAGCAGGTAGTAGACACCATTCAACTACTCGCACCTATACATCAATGAGTAGGATTCCCATACCACTATTCCCTAGCTTTCAAAGGGCACTGCTAGTAGCAGTACACCAGCTAGTAGCACAAAGGTCGACCACACATGCAAAGTATATTTCCAAGTACATGAGAGAGTATGCAGCGCTGGGACTGGAGTTCCATAAGGACATGACTTTAGTAGAGTATTTTGGACTCAGACTCATGAACCATCCTAGAGAGCCTTAGAGGGGAGGACAACAACAACATCCAAAGGGGCAGAACATAGATTTCATGAGGAAAGTGGGTAAAATTACTATACCTTCTTTCGACGGTTCATCACGATGTACTACCATAGCTTGGGTATAGGAATTGAACATGTACTACAAGCTCAACTAGATGACATAAACTAAGGCCATCAGTTTCTCTACCTTGCATTTGGAGGGAGAGGCACACAAGTGGTGGTATTATGGAATGGTGACGTTGGGTCACAGTCACATCACTTCATACAGGGAGTTCATGGAAAGGCTCATAGACAAGTTTGATAGGAGGGATCCAACACTACAATAGAAAAATCAATTAGTGCCTAAAACAACATCGAAATTTAGTGTATTTTACTCCATGAATCGGACACCTTTTCTGGTGAAATATGGAATTTTTATGATTGCGCCAGATTTAGCACCAAGTTTAGCGTCAGATTTAACGCTAGGAATATCGTCAGGTTTAGTGCCAGGTTTAGCACCAGGAATAGCATCAGGTTTAGTACCAAGAACAATGCCAGGATTAGTTCCAGTATTAACGCCATGAATAGCAATAGCATTAGCGCCAGGTATAGCACCAAGTGTTGCTTCCATTTTTTCTTATGATATGCCTTCCAATTTTTCTTCCATTTTTGCGTCTTTTTTGGCGTCTCGTTATACGTCCAGTTTTGCTTATGATATGGCTTCAAATTTTTCTTTCAGTTTGGTGCCAGGAATAGCACCAAGTGTTGTTTCCAATTTTTCTTCTGATATGCCTTCCATTTTGGCTTCTGGTTTGGCTTCCAATTTTGCTTCTGATATGGCTTCCAATTTTGCTTCTAGTTTAGCTTCTAGTTTGGCTTCCAGTTTTACATCTAGTTTTTCTTCTAGTTTTGCTTCTCATTTTGTTTATGGTTTGGGTTCCAGTTTGGGTTCCATTTTTGCTTCCAATTTTAATTCTAGTGTGGCTTCCAATTTGGCTTCCATTGTTGCTTCCTTTCTTGCTTCCAACAATGCTTCTTGTTTTGCTTACAATTATTAATTTGATATGTTTTATTTCAATTTAATTAGTTAAATATATCATGCCTCTTAAATAAATTATATGATTATACATTAATTTATTCATATAGATGTATTTGAAATATTTTATAGGATAACATTTATAAAGAATTTTTTAGGGAAACGTACATCCATAAAAATTAACAACGTCATTATACTTATTAAATCTCCATCAAAATAGAATCTACAACATCCAGTGTATATAGAATAACAAGATAATTATTATAACATGATCATCATCTATAATTAAAACAAGTGAATCAAATATCTATAATTTAAGTGAATTTGACAACATCCATCATGAGAAGTAAATCAAAACCATCATATGTAATAAATATACATCCAAAAATCATCAACCACTTTCAATATATAAAAATTAATGAGTCAATATTGATAAGATCATCATCATATATAACTACAACAAGTGAAAGTAAAATATATATTCAAGTAGATCAATATAATCTGAAAATGATACATGTCCAACACTCAACATAAGTGAAAATGATGCATCATGTACAAATGAAATAAATTAAAATGATAAATTATGTAAGACAAAATCATACAAGTCAATATGATACATCATGTCCAAACGATATAAGTCAACATGAAACATGTAAAAATGATACAACTCAATAATATGGTACTAGAGGCCGTGAAAATGCTACCTATGATAGTAACCATGAAAATATGCATTATAACAATATATAAAAAATGATCCATGATGCACTCTATATGATCATGAATGTCACTGGCTACTACCAGCAACTGCCTCAACATCATCATCACCATCGTGATCATGATCATCATCATCATCATCATCTACATCATAAATGGAATCGTTGTCATCTATATATGTGTCATCATCATGACCATCATCATCCATCTCATCATCGGACCCAACATCATGATATGGATCTATTTGCTTAGGATTATCTGAATCTTTTGGAAGATCCTTGTTCTGCAAAACCAAACATTTAGAATGAAAATTTATTAGTTATTTCATGCAATAATTAATGTCTATGTTATATATCTAATATTACAATATATGAAATGAAACGATAATCATATTACATCATACCAAAGTGCACATATGATAATATAATATCAAATAATTTACAGCTAAGATGTCACTCCAATGATGTGAAACATTCAACAATTATAATAAACGTTAGTAAAGATCATAAAAAAATTATATTCCTAGCCTTGCCTTGCCTTGCCTTGACATGCCATGCCTTGCCTTGAAATGACATGCCTTGCCTTTCCTTGACATTCCATGCCTTGCCTTGACATGCGACGTCTAGCCTTTCCATGCCTTGCCTTCACATGTCTTGCCTTGACTGAAGAAATTTCCTTGATGCCTCTTCTCATAAATCTCAATAAAGGAATCTCACCATGGAAATATTTTTGTGCAACCGAGCTCTTGAACCAAGTTTGGAATTTCAATATGTACTCACCATGTTGTACATATTACCATGGCATTGGTCGTCAAGATATAGGCTTGCATTTCGAATCTATAGAAGACATTGATATATCAAATCTTCAAGGAGACCACATTTAAGCTCAATATCTCATCATCATTATGCATTGATCATTTGAGATTATTCCATGGTATGTAGGGGAAGACAAGAAAAATAATGAATTTACAGTTCATGACCTACCATGGTGATTCCCTCCCATAAAGGACTACAAAAAAGAAGAAGTTAAAACTCCATGAATATACAATATAAAACTTACAACACAAAAGGGAAAGAAAAATTCTCAAGGATTAGATACAAGGACATGACAGTGTAACATTATGTACATACATTAACCTTCTCAAACACAGTATAAAAAATCATTCTCCATGCATATAGATTCTAACATGTATCAATTCAAAATGTGTTCACTCACTCATAAAGAATCCATTCCTTATATAGTTCACGGAAGGAAAGTTCTCAAAGTTACAAAGATAAAAAAATATAAGGAGATGGAGTATGGAATTCAATCTACAAATGAAAAGGCCATGTCAATATCCCATCTTGAAGTTGCACATGGATTTCAAACATTAGATTTCATCTTCATACATGATTGATGATGGAGATTCAAATTCCAATTCAAAAATATCGAGGAAACCTTTAAAGATAAATAAACCCTACTATGTTTTGAGTGAGTCTGGATAATGTATATATAGTATAAGTCAAGTTTACTAAGTACCCATAGCAATAAATCTACTATGAATGGTTCTTCTCATTTAAAAATCAAATGAATCATTGGTATTTCCAAAGAAACAAATTTGCACATTTCTCAATCACTCTAACTTCACTCTATCACAACCCTAACTCGTGTCAATGTGGTCATTGAGATCTAAGGTGGGGGGGGAAGCAACTTAGTGTTTCCATGATGACTTCATCTATCAAAATATAAAATATTGAGAGGTCATACCAATTCAAGAGTGCAATCATAGCAAGTATAAGTCCATCGAACAATCTCAAATTGGCATGCACAACAACCACATAGTTGTTGTGCATGCCTGAGTTTCCAAAGCTCGAATCCTAAACCCTTGGGATGATTGTAGACATTTTGAGTTTGTCAAAGATTTTAAGTATTGATAGATCAAAATTTAACGTCAAGAGAAGGTAAACAATGCAATTATGAGTTTCCAAAACTCAAAGCCTAACACCCTAAGATGATTGAACCAAAGTGATTGATTCTATTGAAGAGTCTAAATATTTTTAGAACCCAAGTTAACATCAAGCTAAGGTAAAAAGTATAAGTGTAAACAATCTAATTTTTGGTATACTAGAGAAACGTTGAATTGTTGAAAAATATCAAGAAGCATAAAAAGGAAGACTTGCATGGATAAATGTAAAAAGAAAGCAAAGACCAAGGAAAATCCCAAAACCACAATTGAGGATAGAGGAATGAGTTAATCTCAAAGAAAGAATAATAATAGGCATGAGATTCTTGCTTATATTATCAAAAGAATAAGTAGAGTGGGCTAGACCCCGAGTAAAAAGACAACATCTAGCAAAGAATATTAATCAAATACTAAGATGGTAGCTAGCTTTAATAGAATGGAACCTACAAACCCTTCTAAATTGTATTCCAATCCTAAAGTGAATGATGCATTCCAAAAATCTAATTGGTTGGAATACTTCAATAGGCATCAAGGGTTTGATGATGGAATTTCCCTTGAATTTGCACATAATTTCCAAAATTTGGAGGAACAAGAATACATGACCATAGTTAAGGGCTTGCAAATCCAAATCAATGAACCTATGTTGGTGATAGTTACAAGACTCCCTATGGGATTTCCATGGGAAAAGGAGGAAAGGAAACTAGTCTTATATGCAAAAAGGATCTTCCTTGGGTCCTATGAAACAATGAAAGAGAACAAGAATGGTTTTAAGAGAGAGAATTTTTTGTCTTCGAGAGATGAGGTGGTCTTTCACATAATGAAATACATAACTTGTGATGGAAGGAATAGCATGGTCTATGCATTTCACTTCAAATTGTTACATCATCGAAGACATTTTCTATCAACATACCTGAAAAGAACTTGAGCATTCCTTATTATTTTTTACAGTCTCTAAGAGAAATGAGTTCTAAAGTGTAGGTAGGAAAGGTGGATGCATTAGCCCATCATGGGATTATCAAGCTAATTGTAAATGATACATTGGATGGACAAAGTTGAAAAATCACATGGGATAAGTTATTAACCATTAGAAAAGAAGAATTATTGTCCCTGCAAGCTAATTTGAACCAAGAGGTAGCCCAATAGAATCTAGGAAGATTACAAATATTGGAGGCAAGGCATGTATGAGCAAAAGAGAATAACACAAAATAAGGCAAACATAAAGGAGGAAGAAAAATAAGTGTCTACTCAAAAATAGGAGAATGACAGGGATGTTGCTACTAGTTTGGTCCATATGAGAAAACCATATAGAAGTCCCCTAAAAATTACTATAGGCAACCCATAGGGAGGGAAACAAAGTAGAGCCACAAGGGAAAGGAATATGTCCCAAGTAACAAACAAGTTGTCTATTATTGAACACACACCTACCATATACATGGAACATACCTTCTATCCCAAAAAAGGATTTGGGAGAATCCCATGGAGAAATCATGCTAAGAATAATAAGCCTAGCATAAAGGACCCCATTGTCCAATTGGCATGCACAACAGCCAAAGTGGTTTTTTTGCATGCCAAATTGGCATGCTTAGCAGCCCTGTGGTTGTTGTGCACATGAGGTTATACCCTACTAACTCCACGTTCATCTTTAGTAATTACAATTTTAGCTAGATATTGTGTATGTTTTTCATCTATCATCAACTCCCATGTTTCCATCCTATACCCCTTAATCTGATTTTATTTCCCTTCCCATTAGGAACCCAGGCAAGCCAAAATATCTCTATTTTTCATTCTCTAGTTTTCTAAGTTAGTAGAACTACACCTGCACACAACCTTCAGGATTCACAGAGAAGGAATTCTAAGTGAAATGTTAGGGGATGATTCAATAGGAGTGATCCTACAAATACCTCTATGATATACAACAACCTTAAGGGGCTTACAGTATACCAACAACCCAATTGGATAGTTTATTTTAATAAACTACAAAGATATGATGATAGGATAGCTCTTGAATTTGAATATAATTTTCAAAATATCAAAGGTCAAGAATACATCATAGCAGTGAGAGGATTGGCAATGTAGGTGAATGAATCCATCATAAGAAAAGTTTAAGGACTTCCCATGGGTTTACCTTAGGATAAATATGAAAGGAAGCTTGCAATCGATGTTAATAAATTGTTTTTCCTAAGTTATGTAGAACCTAAGTGAAACAAGAATGGGGTCAAAAGAGATACTCTTCCAAACCCATGGGATCAAGTAGCCTGCCACCTACTAAAGTATATCACTTATGAGGGAAGTTTGAGTATGTTATATGCATACCATTTCAGGTTCTTGCATTAAACATAGTTACCAACTTAACGAGAACTCTCCAGAGTTCTCGTTTTTTGGGGGGTCCAATTTTTTACCTCGTTTTTAAAAATGGTGCTACTGGTAGCACCTCCTCTCCGTTTTTAGGTGTTTTTTGATATTTTAAATTTTTCGATCCACAATGTTTCCACATTATTTTTTTAAATGCTCATTTTTCATCTATTTTCAATTTTTTTCTAAATATATATATTTTTTGTTTTTATTCAACTCCTTTTTTAGTGTTTTTTTCATGCTTCTTTCAATCTTAAAATTTTTTTTTACCATTTACTTTTTTGAAGTTACAATTTTTCATAGAATTGTGTCTCCTTAATTAATTTATTGTTCCATAATTTTTAAATATATTGAAAAACATCATTTTTAACACATTGTTTACCTTTACTTCAATAAATCGGAAAAAAAAAAATTAGTTAAATAACACTACTTTTGAATATTTATCAAAAAAATACACATTTTATAGCCATATCTCATACAAAACCTATACATTTTGCTACATATTCCTTAAAATAACATGTCAAATAAATAATTTTTATGGACATAATTGAACAAAAAAAGTCTAAATTTTATAAAAAATTATCATTTTCTTTCATAATTTTATACATTTAAAGTAAAAAAATGACAACATTTAATAAAATTTTCCAATGTATAGTAATTCACATACAAATAAAACGAAAAAAGAAACAATAAAAAGATTCAACACAAAACAAAAAAAGATACGTCTTTATTCTTATTTTCAAATATGAAAGTCAAATCATTATAGTTATAACTCATCAAAAATTTGCAAAATTGAGCATCGTTTTCAAAGCCATCTTTAAACTAATCAACAATATCATATATCCCAAATTCATCATGATCAACAAACACATCATCATCTTCTTCGACGTCATTTTGTGCTTCCATTGTGTCATTTTGTTCTTTTATTGGTTCTTTGATATCTACAAGTTCTCCAAAGTGATCCTTTCCAATCATTCCTCCTAATGGTACTTGAGGTTCCTTTGAAAAATTTTCCACCTTTGATTCACTAAAATCTCCTTTCCTCAAGCCAACTTCTTGCATTTCATCTGGAAGAGCTGGAATAGCATTAATTCTTTTTTGAATAAAACTGCATTATATTGGGTCACTTTCAATGGCTATGCAATTCCTTCCTTTTTGTAGGCAACACACTAATGTTGTACCTAATCACAAAATACAAAATAAATAATGAAGTTAGATACTGTAAAAAGATAAATTAAAACTAATCTAAGATTGAAGTATGATTTCATAAATATTAGATCATAATTCGTACCTGAACCCGAGAATAAATCCAAAACCCAATCTCCTTCATTTGAAAAATTATCTATAAGATAATTAATTAATGCTTGTGGTTTTTTATAAATGTTAACCATCTCTCCTTTCAAATATTTTTCCTCATATGTTAGCTTTCTAACCACAACATTATATACCAATATACTACTAGGAGTATCTCCATCATTTGCATTGACAATAATAGAATTATAAGAATCATCTTTTGTCTAGGTTGCAAGATGTATACTCTCAAAATCATGTTTAAATGATTCTTTCTTGGAGCTATGAATATTTGGCTTGTGCCTGTAACATAAATAAGTGAAATTTCAATTAACTTGTGAATTACTAAAATTGTTTATAATATTAATTGTTAAACATACACTTTCAATATCTTACCAAATAAACTGCCTCCTTGTATTTTCTTTCCCCTTGAAACTTGATTGTACTAATCCTTGTTGTGTGTCTAAATGAAATACTAGAAATCTCCAAAATGGTGATGTTGTAACTTCTATAAATCCCATAACCACTTTACTAAAATCTTGTTAAGTATAAGGCTCAATATCATATTCAATGTTTGGGATATTATAACCATGAGGGATATCCGCAATAACTAGGGAGTATTGTTTTTTAGGAACAATACTTGCAAGTTTTTCACAATCACCTAATATCACTTTATATTGAACAGTGTCGAGCCCATTCCAAATGTAGTGATCAAGGGTGTCATCAAGTTGAACATTTTGAACACATCTCCTTCTTTCTCTTTCAAACTTAGTTTTTTGAATAAAACTTTTGAAAGTTTCAGGTACTCCATCTGCATTCTTCTTTGGCATATTTAATGAAACAAACAAACATATAGTTATATATATATAACTATTAAAATATAAATAAATTAACTTACAAATGAATAATATGAATGTAATAAGTAAACATACATTTTTGAATGCAACAAAAAATTGTTTCAATACTGCTGAAGAGCTTGAATCTGGATAGTTGAGTTTAACATCATCCCAACTTTCTTCATTCAACAGCTTGACCATTTCCTCTTGTATTTTCATGTACACCTTGTGACTAAATAACACAAAAATAATGTTAAACTGATATTAAACTGAAAAAAAATAATTATCTTGTCCTAACATAAATAAAAATAACTCAACAGACTTACTTTTTAAATTCATCACACATTTCTTCCATTGACAATTCTCCCAACCTAACACGTGATAATATACTTATGCTAAGTTTATCATCCTTCACTCCTTGTATTGATCTCCAAGGTGTTAGTCATATCATCAAGAAGATTTTTTATGTCAGGACTTGTCTTACTTGTGCCACATATCAATGGTTTAGCCTTCTTAACTCTCTGATTTTTTATACCAACATTTTCCCATAGGGTGAAGATCTCATCTATCAAATCCCATACCTGACTAGTTCTAAATCCCAATTGAAAATAGTTATCCACAGATCTAAATATATCACTTCCTTTGCGATATTTTTCTTTTGTACTTTCATCATCAAGTGGGAATCCTATTTCCATGCAACATTGCTTCTTAAACTTAACATCAACATTTGATCTCTCCCCGTGGCATATTTCAAAAAATTCATTGTGGATAAATCTCACCCTTTGAATGAAGGTCATAGACATTTTGTACTCATTGTCTATGTTATGATCCCATGCCAGTAACTTTGCTTCTGAATCTATTAAACCGGCATAAATTATGCATTTGACTGTCTCAAAAAGAGGATTATTGGGATATTCTTGCATCAATTCTCTTCTAGCCTCTACGGAATGATTTCCTCCAATCACATAATATTTGCAGTCAAAACATTTTGATCTATCAAATTCTTCCCTCGTAGGAACTTCCATTGGGTCAACAAGAACTAAGTAGTCAACCACATGTGCATATGGATTGTATCTAATCAATGCTTTCAAATTGTGAACATGCAAGTGATGTGGTTTTCTAATTTGATATTTTTCCTGCCCTTATGTGTGTTTATAAAGTTGTTTCACATTCAACTAAACTGTGTGGCCATCATCAACTAAGTTTTTCGTCCTCATTCTATTTCGAATGGCATTTTGTGTTGTTTTCATAATACCATCCTCTAGATCAGCACCTGGTGTTATTATTTTTTTTCTACCTTTAGAACTTTCACTATAATACTCTGAGCTAATGATGGCTTCTTGAACATTATCAACATTTGTTTTCTTCCTCTTATGATTTAAATGTGTTTCATCTAAATCAACGATTTCTTCATAATCAATAGGAATAGACTCATCATCGACCATCGGTCTTTTGCATTTATCTTGTTTGTTCTTTTTGCGATAAGGAGTGATAGTTACCTCATTGGTATCAATTTCAACAAAACCTTCATTTGGAGTTTCCTCATTTTCAAATGTAACCCTTTTAGGATTTCTAGAATGAGGATTTTTCTTTCTTCTTTCATGTTCTTCTCTGTCTACTCTTGCAGGTTCAACCTCCATTGCTTTTTGTTTCTTTTTCCTTCCTTCTTGTTTCTTTTCAATATGAAAAGTGTTGATGGCATCCATGATATTATTCTCTGTAGAGTAAATCCCCACTAATATATGTGAAAGTCGTTCAGTAAAATTCTGTAAAAATAAAATATAACATTTTCATGTTAAATAAAATTAAAACATTAGCATGATACTAAAAATAATAAATGACACAAAAATAGAAATAAAAAACTTACATTGCCTTTCTCAATGTCATCAACGATGGATGCACATAATTCTGAAAAACATTCATTCTTGTTATAATTTCTCAATTTGAAACAATATCTAAACTTGATATAAGTGCTCCCTTGTTTGACAAGTGCATAAATAATATCTGTGGCTGGCACCAAACATATATCTCGTAACAAGCCAAGTGCCTGATAATTTCCATGCAGATGTTATGATTCGGCACAATAAAAATATATATGATCTCCATTGTTTCCTTGTTTGTCTTTAACAAACCAAGAATATTCTTGTTTGTTTTCACCTTCCACAGATTTCCACTCTCTAACATTCTTCATTGCCCTTGATATATCAGGTGTTAAGCTATCATTTTGTTTCCTAACATTCATGGAGGTTCCAGTTGCAATTTTTGATGCCATTATTGCAGGTTGTGATCCAGATATATTGAGAGATAATATCTTTCTTGACATTTTCCTCTATTAAGATCCAAAAAAAAAAAATTAGACCTTTGTTAAAAAAATTAAATTCACTAATGTAATCTAATATATAACAAGTTAACATTTAAAAAAAAAAAATTGTTATTACAACATAAAACATTATGTTATATGTTAAGACATATAACATATTGTTATATGTTATTACTTATAACGATATGTTATATGTTAAAACATATAACATATGTTATATGTTAATATAGCATATGCTATATACAACCACAATTGTTTCCCTAGCCCTCACGGCCAAGCCCTGGGTACGCCCGAGGCTTGGTCGTGGGGGCTAGGGAAATGCCCGACATCGTCCCAGCCCCCCCACAGCTAAGGCACAGTCCTCAACATTGTATCTTCATTTGTTGAGCTTGAAATGATGTCACTTTGACTATTGAAAAAATACTCCCACCAAACAGAATCAGCAACATCAAAGTACTCATATGTATCCTTAATGGACTTTTTAATTTCTTCCAGGCATTCTAAATAATCAACATCTCTATTACGCCTTCGTGCATTATGGATTTCAGCAACTAATTGTAAAAATAATAATTTTGATGCAAAAATTGGACAATCTGGAATGAACTTCAAAAATCATAAACCTGATGAAGGCCCCCATTCTGTAGTAGTTGAATATTGCTTTCCCCATATAAGTGTTTTCCCATCAATTTTTTTGAAATAAAATTGATGTTGGAAGCTAATGTCATTAAGTTTCTCAATACATTTTTCTTCACGATGTGATCCCTGAATAAATATTCACATGTCAACAGTTTTTTCTAATATATGAAAAACAGGCTCTGGAATGTATGCTTTCTTGATACATTCAATCAATGATGGTAGACTTCCAACATTTTTCCTCCTCAATGTTATGGAAAAACGATTGAACATTTGATCATTATGATCATGAGTGTGTCCAAAAAGAAGGAAACCAACTTTCACCTTTTGAAAGATTCCCATTTCAACAAGCATGCTTAGATATCCAAACACAATTTGATTTTTATTTTCACGACTAGTGTTTTCCAACTCTAGACAGAGAACTTGAGGAATATTTCCAGACCAGTGAGTGAGCACATGATGAATTATGGTGATGGTCAGATTTGCATCATTGTGAATATTTGGAGCTGTGAAGTAAACTCTTGGACACATTTTTCCATTGAAAACCATACAACCAACGAAGTGAAACTGAATGAAATTCTCTTCCCATAAATTTTTGGGTGTACGGACAAAATGTGGTAGAAGTGTTTTCTTCTGGTCCATGCCATTAATTATCATACCTAAATATTTGTTTGGAGGATCATAACACTTCTTTCAATGTTTGTACAACTTTTTTCTTTCACTTGATTGTTGATTCTGATGTTCTTGAAGTGCTTTGATTATGGAATCTGCACATGACATAAAATGCAAATATTGATCGTATGTTTTCATAGTTGATAACTATTCAATTTAAAAAAAAACAGTAAATACATACCTCTTTCAACCCCTTCATATTTATCTCTTCTTGATTTAAGAGTAGCACATATACTACAAATCCCCATCCTTGACTTCTTAGGAATACAGACATTGTTGAATTGTTTCTTCCATATTCTTGTAAAATATGCATATGTAATAAAATTATCCTTTCCTTCAACATGTTCAGCATATCCTTTGTACAAGTTGTATATTTCCCTCCTTGAAAAATTATCTTGAATATGTATTGTGTCTCTATCTATCATACACTCTCCATGTTTGGAAAAGAAATCACGCATCCAAGACAATGCAGTGTTTGTGAAAGGCCCACTCTCTCGTCCATGATGTACCTTTGAATAAAATGATGGATCGTTTTCCAACCTTGTCTAGATTCTTGATAGATGAAGATTACCAATTGAGTGAATTTTTTTGAAAGCCTTTCTGCAAAGTAAAATATTCCCAATGCGATAATCATATACTGTATTGGTGGATATCATGCACCCCATCAAATATGAATTTTGCATGCTCTTATTCATTTCCAAATATGTCTTCCTTTTATTCAAGGCATACATGTAGTCCATGCTTTTCAAACAATTCTATTGACAACATTCACTTGAAACCAATTCTTTTATGGAAATTGATTTAGTGAGAAATTCTTTCCTAGACCTTGTATAACTAGAATTCTTTGGATCGATATAAGAAGGTCTAATCTTGGTCCTAGACACAATGTTTCTTTGCAATGTCTCCACTATTTCATCATCCTCACTAGAAGGTTCTTCCTTGTCACCACAAGGAGTATCAAGCAAAACATTGTGAGGAGACTGAACTAGAGAATGTCGATCACCTTCATTTGTTGCAGCTGAATGTTTGAGAACAACATCATCAACATAATCATTTGGAGAAAAATAATCATCAACATAATCATTTGGAGCAAAATAATCATCAACATTATGTCCACTATTGACATAATCATCTTCATTTCTTTCAAAATCCCCACTTGAGTGAAAATTTCCACCATCTTGCTTAGTGCCTTGAAAACCTTCATTAGTGAAAACCCAACGTACCTTGATCCGTCTTCTAAATATCCTCCAAGCCGTTCCTTCTGAAAAGTTGTAGAAAACAATTTATAGCGAAAATTCCACGGTGTCTCAGATGTAGCAACGAAACCCCAAGACCTTGAGCTCTGATACCATATGTTAAGAACCAAACATCAATATAGCATATAAAAACCTCAGGAAAAGTACTCAATGCCTTGAAAAAGAGATAATTTCAAATAATAAGCCTCTTCGAGGGGGCAACCTCCT
>ML776826.1:1158814-1179402 GCA_009831015.1 Picea engelmannii
GGGGGGGGCTAGATGGAATTTGGTGCCAGGAGTCCAACAGAACTGGTGTTTCGTCGATCTGAGGCACAGTTGGGTTGCTATGGCAAGTTGCAACTCGCCTACTAAATCCATTTAGGGACACAATTACAATTTGGTATGGGGCACAAAATCACAACTGGGAAACGTAACTGAGTTTCGTAAGCTTCGAAAGGTTTGTATGCACACATGACCATGGTGCCCACAATCGCTCGACATATGGGATTTTAAATTTGACCCCCTGTGTCAGATTTACATTGTGCCTCACTGAGCTAAACTCGAGTTTTGAAGATCCTCTAAAAATCACTTTTATGGGTGACCAAATCAGAGGAGAAGGGTCCCCCTAGCTGGAATATGATGTTAGGAGTCCAACATAATTAGTGTTTCGTCTATACGATGCATGGTTTGGGTGTTATGGCAGGTTGTAACTCGCCTCCTGAAGCCATCCAGGGACAGAGTGACAATTTGTTCCAAGGGCACAAAATCACAATCAGGAAACACAACTGAGCTCTGTAAGCTCTGGAAGGTGTGTATGACCAATGCCCACACGAACACGGTGCCCAAAATTGCCCAACATAGGGTATTTGAAAGTTAATCCCCTATGTCGGATTTGCATTGTGCCTCACTGAGATAAACCCTAGTTTTGGATATCCTCTAACAAACACTTTTCTGGGCGACGAAATTAGAGGAGAGTGGTCCCCCTAGTTGAAATCTGGTGTCAAGAGTCCAATAGAACTGGTGTTCGATGCACGGTTTGGGTGCTATGGTGAGTTTCAACTCGCCTCCTGAAGCCATCCAGGGACACAATAAAAATTTGGTCAGGGGGCACAAAATCACAACCGGGCGATGTAACTGAGTTCTGTAAGATCTTTGTTAGAGTCTTATATTTCATAGTATCAAATGGTGATTGAGTATTTTATTTCAGTGATTTCATATTGTAAATAATATTGCATTCTGCAAATGATTTCCAAAAAAAAAAAAATTAATGAAAATGAAAAGAGGGTATAAAAGAAAAGAAAAAGGAAAAAAAAATAGAATGTAAAAGATTAGAAAGAAAAAAATTTGTCTTATGTTTCATGTCACATGTTTTTAACCAAAGTAAAAAATGACAAGACAACTTGTCATGTAGCGGTTAATTACCAAGCAGATCTCACCCGATGGTAACATCACACCTCCCGATCGATTCTCTTTCGCCCCCCTGACCTACCTACCTTTATCAATGGAGGGGGGGTCCGAAAAGTAGTTTCCCCCGCTTTGGCCCCATCTAATGTGGCATTCCCTCGCCGTTTCATACCCCACCTCTGATTACCACATATCGCCCACCCCCCCATCCAAAATCAGCTAACTCACTTCCATTACCACTCACCTTTTCCGCCTTTACTCCTCCTATCCCTTCACGACACATGTCCTATCCGTTAGACATTACAATTCCCCAATTATCATTAGCAGTCCCTTAACGGTCCCACTCCCCTAATGGATATCCCTGAAAACTATAAAAACTCAACATTTTCCCCCCCATTACACCATTTTGTTGCATGTGATTAAGTTAAAGACTAAACAAGTCGATCAGAGCTCAGTTGTCGAAATGAAATCACCATCACCTGCTATCAATTGTCACCATTTTACCGGTAATTACAACAATGTTAACCTATCCTACTGTTAATTTTCTATAATGGCTCCTAAAGGAAAGATTGTTGACATCTCTGAAAACCCAATGGTTCCCCCTCCAATTGACCTTGACCACATCCTCCTCGGAGACAAATATTACAAAGTTGCAGAGCCTAAGTGTGAATTCAATTTATTCGAATCACACTAATGGATAAAAGATAATTTCCTTGACCAGAGTGACGAAATTGGACTCTGGGAATCTAATTTACCCCTCTACATGTTTCCTCAAACCTACCACTTCCCTGAATTCATCCTAAAATGACAAGCCAGTTATTTGCCAAGCCAAAGAGCCATTCTATCCTACAATGGTGAAGTTATGTTTACAATTACCCCTGAGACCATTAACCAAATGTTGCATATCCGTCAGAATGACTCCACCACCTCTTTCTTTGTTGAATCCCTCAATGAATTATATCATAAATTAACTTTTCCCCAGAGAGCCCGAATGTTTGAAATTTTCCTCCCTGAAGATGCCCAACTGCCTAAGAAAAATACACCATACCCCTCTTCTATTTTTCCAGAGAAGGATAATCATATTGTCTCCATGCTCTCATGTTTATAAGGATATTATTATGTTGAATGGGTAGATGAACCTATTTTAGGTTTTCTGTCCATTTTCTCTACAGAATAAAAGGTTTCTATGAATTTTAATTTATGTCAATTCTTGGCTGACAACGTTCATGAACAATTCCTTAAATTCCAAACTGAAGGAATGTTCAAGTATGCTTCCATTTTAGTATATATGTTCATATTCTATCAAGAAAACAAGTTTCCATTTGCACTCTAGAAGTGAAATGAACAAGGAAGCCCACACTTAATCATGTTTTAGACTTCATTGGTGAGAAATAACTCAGTGGAGTATAGTTCCAAATAATTTATTGATCAATTCATTTATCTAGATACTTGTTTATTGATCAGTAGTACAGAACCCAAGGTTAGTGAGAAAATTCAAAAGGTTTTACATCTAAATAATTAGGCCAAGACATATGACTGGTATTTATACCAAAATTACACAGAAATATCAGTGTATGGATGTGATCTTCCACCATATAGGTTTCCTAAATACCTCTCAATGAGGATTTTTGCATTGGAATACATAAGACACATGATTAATTCAGATGAAATCCACTTTGTAGCAGCCAAGAAGAAGTCTCAGTTAAGAATTAAAACTCAGATAGGACTATTTATTTGCAACAACAGGGCAGTGGGTGAAGAAGCAAACATCCTCTTAAAACAGATGAAGTTTCCTCTAAGATTTACTTGGTCATATGACCCATTCAAAATTATTTCTGAGTTAAGGATGAAACATAAGAACACTCCCTATGTTCATACAAAAAGGCCAGAGATTGAAAACTACATGAACCAGGTTGAGTGGTAAGAGAACGCTTTGCAAGAAGCAGAAGAACAACTTATGTCTATGAACACTTCACAGACCATCACACCTCATAGACAAGCAGAGAAAATATCAAGGAATGAAGACTCTCCTTCATTCACATAGGTCTCAGTAGATGAATTTCAAATCTAGAGGAAGAATACTAAAATCAATTTTGAAGCAGTTTTTCTTAAAGAGGGAGAAGTGCAGCCTACAATAGTCTTAAGAGGACCACATTCTTCAACATAGTCAGCTAGTCTGTTTATAGAATCTCCATCATCATCATCTTCACAAAGGGATATAGACATATATATAATATCTTAATTAATCCATGGAGAAAAGGATTCAAGTATTTTTTATAAGTATGAGTTTAAGAAAAAGAATGAACTTCTCAAAAGCAACACTTATACTCAATTTTGGAAACAGACTTCTACTGCTCAGCACATAATTTTTCCATCTTTTGACACAGAGAGGGGAAGAAAGAAAATGGAATTCTTACATACACAGGTCCCCTATACAAAGACAACAGATGATTACAAGAAGACTTCATTTGAATTTGATACAAAGGATATCCATCCTATTGATCAAATGGATATGCACAGACAGATAGGGGAGATGATTTATTCAACACTGACAAACTCTGCAATAACAACTTCCAAATTACAGGTATCACCAACCAATATCCAGTGTCAATTGAACATTGAAAAGATCTATTATTTGGCCAAGGATAATAAAATAAAATCATTAGAAGAATTAGTACTCAAGATTGGATATGACCCAGCTAATGTCAAAGCAACAGAAGAATTGATTAAGAAGAAGAATGTTGACATAGCAGCACTCAAAAAATAGTTAAAATTACCAGCAACAGAGGATTTGCAGACTAAAGAGGTGGCTGATACAGAGAGTCAAAAAGAATAAATGCTCAAGTTGATTATGGAGAAAAATGCACAGATTAGGGAAATGGAAGCAGAGATGGATAAGTTAATCAAGGAAAAAGAGCAGAATGCACAGTTAGCCATAGTTCCACTAGATGCAGTGTTGATTTTTCATAATCTAGGTTAAGCATGAAGTTTATTCCATTTTTTCATTTCACTTAACCATAAACAATAATGTTACAACAACCAATATCACAGGAAGAAACACCATGTACAAGAACACAAGAAGTATCCTGGGAAACCCTTCTCAACAAGGGAATAAAACCCAGCCAAATCCTTTGTTATAATCTTCAAGAGAAAGACCTTCACCAACAAGAAAGACTTAGCACACAAGAGGGTGCTTAAGCCCTAGAAGACTAGTGCCCAAGAGAGGTGCGCACCTTTTACCAAGTAGATTTATTTGTTGTAATTTCAAAACACACAAGAAAGATATGATTCTACAGTGGGGAATCATCCCTTACTTATATTAGACTTTACCAATCAACAAAGGTGTCTATTGGCTCAACAAGGCCAACCTCTCCAAGTCACTTTATAATTATTATTATTATTATTATTATTATTATTATTATTATTATTATTATTATTATTATTAATATTAATATTAACCATATTAATTATCTTTTACACTTATTATTAAACACATTAAGGTGGGACCGACCTGTACCCTTCACATAACAATTAGGGTTACAGGCAGGTTTGACTCTTGAACAACATATAGAAAATGATCTGATACACCCACTAGTGCTTATCCACTAGGGTCACATCCATAGGGATGTCATAGCTCTGGCTCACCGCATTACACAGAAGAACCAGATCTACACACGTTCACCTGTGCTCATCCACAGGCACGTCCACTCTACAGATCTCCATTCCCATTACCTCACACGGGAGAATCATCTGGATTTTTCTCGTCAACTTTGCTGCTCAGAGGAGGCTAACACATCATATTCATTTTTGTCCACATGACAATGCACCCAGCACTTTAGGATTTCACATGTTCAACCTGTGCTCATCCACAGGCACGTCCAACTCATCAGATTGCCTTACCCACTGGATAATCATCTGGAGTTCTTCTCACTCTCTGAATGGAGGAGGTCATCTCTACGTTCCTAGCTCTGTCTCAGGCAGGAACCATGTACCCTTCTTAGGGTATTTCTCTCAAGTTTGTAAGCTGGGAGAAAGGCTTCACACAGCTGTAATGATCCACACCTCATAGGTTTGTAAGTTGGAGAATGTCTCATATAGCTACATTAATCAACACTCCCTCTCAGCCAGGGAGGCATTTTCCATCAGGCCAAGTCTCTCACAGAAATACTCGAACTTTGTCTTGGAAAGTGGTTTAGTGAATATATCTGCAATTTGTTCATGAGTAGAAAGATATTGTACATCTATTTTCTTCCTCTACACCATGTCTCTGATATAGTGATACTTGATTTCAATGTGTTTCAATTTGTCATGAAACACTGGGTTCTCGTAGAGCTTTACACAACTCTAGTTGTCACAATGAATAGTCATCGGATCCATCTCATGATCGAACAAGTCCTTCAAAAGTTTTTGAAGCCATACATATTCACGAACTGCCACACTCAGTGAAATGTACTCTACCTCTATTGTACTTAAAGACACAGAGATTTGTTTTCTGCTACACCAGGAAACCATGGTTGATCCTAAGGTGAAGCAGCAACCTGAAGTGCTCTTTCTATCCACTGCACTTCCTAGCCAATCTGCATTGGCATATCCTTCCAAGCTTAAGTCCACATTGGCTACATATCTCAGGCCATAACCAATTATGCCTTGTAAGTATCTCAATACGTGTTTTGTAGCTATCCAGTGTGTTTGTTTTGGTTGTCTCATAAACTAGCTAAGCACATTTACTACATAGAAAATGTTTGATCTGGTGTTAACCAGATACATTAAAGATCCAACAAGTTGTCGATATAAATGTGGATCTATGTCTACTGAATCAGTGTCACTCATTTTCTTTAAATCCATTACCATTGGAGTAGGCATGGATTTGCAATCTGTCATTTTGAACTTCTTTAGTATCTCCATAGTATATTTTCTTTGACTTAGGAAAATCTCATCTTTTCTCTACCATACTTCTAGTCTCAAGAAATAATTCATTGGGCCCACATCCTTCATTTCAAATTTGGCAGTCAGGGCGTGTTTGCATTTTGCAATGAGTCTTTTTGAACCGGTGAGGAAAAGTTCATCCACATATAAGACTAAGATCAGGCACTCATTGCCATCAATGTGATAATACAATTTTGGGTCAGTTTTACTTTTGTTGAATCCCAAACACATCAGAAATCCATCCATTTTCTTGTACCAAACACATGGTGCTTGTTTTAAGCCATATAGGGATTTCTTCAACCTGCATACATAGGATTTTTCCTTGTGCATAACGAAACCTTTTGGCTTCTCAATATAAACTTCTTCCTCAATTTCTCCATTGATAAAAGTTGTCTTTACATCCATCTAATGTAGCTTCCAACCCATGGAAGCATCTAGTGAAATGATAGATCAGATGGAGGTATATCTGGCTACCAATGCAAACATTTCATCATAGTCAACTCCCTCTATTTGTGAAAACCCTCTAGCCAAAAATCTTGCTTTGTATTTTTCAATGCTTCCATCGACAGAATGTTTTATTTTGTAAATCCATTTGGAAGTCACTGCAAAATTTCCCTATGGTCTTGGAACAACATCCCAGACATCATTTTTTAATATATATTGGTATTATCCAATCATGGATTCTTTCCAAACTTGTTCACATGCAGCTTCTCCATGACAAGATGGCCATGAATCAATAATGTGGGTCATGGTTGAAAGGTAGCTTGAGAATATCTTTGGTCTCTTACTTTCTCTGGTTGCTCCTTGTGGAGCTTTATGTCCTTCTGCTTCATCTAAGGTTTTTCGAGCCCAAGCAGGTCTCTTATGTCCAACTGTGACATTTCTGGGTATGTTGCTTGGGGCATCAGAATCTACTGGAGAAATTAGATCAACTGGAGTTGTTGGCTCATCTATAATGATATTTTTCTCCCTCTTAACTGCTTAAGGGGGAGAAGGTATTGTTTTCCGATCAATTTCCATCTGAGCCTCTCTAAATTTCTGGAAGGCTACTTCTTCTTCAAAGGTAACATCTTTGTTTACTTCAATTTGTCTCTGACTTGGGATGTATATTCGGTATGATTTTGAGGTTTCATTGTATCCTACAAATGTACCCTTTCTTCCTGAAGGTTCTAGTTTGGATCTCTTTTCTTTAGGTACATGAAGGTACACTTTTTTGATCTCAGGTACACCTTTCTTTGGATCTCTTTTCTTATCTCAAGCTTCACTTTGGTGAATGCTTCTTCTGGAGTAATATTCTTCGGAATCTGATGAGGACTGTGGTTTTGAACATATATTGTTGTCATACATGTTTATGCCCATAGAGTCAGAGGTAGACTCTGATCATGTATCATTTCTTTTGTTGCCTCAATGATAGTTCTATTTTTCCTTTAAGCAACCCCATTTTGTTGAGGGTTGCAAGGAACTATGAAATCCCTGTTGATTCTTGCTTCAATACAAAAATTGTTAAATTATTTTGAGGTGTATTCTCCTCCATTGTTTGATCTTAATACTTTGATTTTTCTTTCGGTCATGTTTTCAACCTGAGCTTTGAATTCTTGAAATTTGGCAAGGACTCCATCCTTGTTCTTCAGAAAGTAAATCCAAGTTTTCCTGGAGTGATCATATATGAAGATTACATAGTATAAGTATTCATTTAAGGATGCACCAGCCATTGGCCCACATACATATGAATGTATCAAATCCAAGATTTCCTTGGATCTGTTGTCACTGCTAGAAAATGATCCTTTAACATTTTTTCCAAGGGCACAACCTTTGAAAACACCTTTTTTTGGATCCGGATCTCTGGTAGACCTGTTACCATTTTCCCTAGAGCTGGAAGAGCTCTATAATGAATGTGAGCAATTCTTCTATGACATAACTCACTCAAGTTGATAGTGTCATGTAATAAGGCTTGAACTAGTTTGATGGTCAACTTGTACAATTTGTTTTCTCTGACACCAATTACTTTGGAAGAGCTTATATGAGAGTCTTTGTGCCATGCAATGAATCTTCCTTATGAGAAAGTGATTTTGTAACCTTTTCCTTCCAAGGCCGAAATAGAGACAAGGTTTCTCTTCATTCTGGGTACATATAGAACTTCCTCTAGTTTAAGATGCATATCTGAATCTAGTTGGAAGGTGGAAGTTCCAACCTCTTACATTATATCTGGCATCATCTCCAATAACAACATGTAGATGTGTCTCTTTCTCAATGAAGTGTGTTAGATGATTTCTAATACCGGTCATTGGCTTGGAGACACCACTATCAATTAACCAAGTATTTCCATTGATCGGAACCATACCTGAGAGTGTTGTTATGTTGATGTATTCATTGTTTTGGAGTCTTGTGGTAAGCTAGCTTCCCATCATGATTTTTATCATCTTCACAAACCCTTGTCAACTAGGCTAGAAAACCTAACGGCTAGGCTAGGCTAGCGCTTTTGGGTTTTGTTGGGATTATGACTGCCAATAATAAGCTTTGTTAAATATGATAGCCCTGGTAAGCTGAGAAGCTTCTTCAAGAAGTTTTCATAAATACACTTTAGATTTTTCTGCAGAATTTTGGCGAAACCCTTAGGGCCAAAAATCCAAAATGCCTGGAATTTTGATATGAGACTTGTTGGAGGTGTGTTGAAGGACTCCGTACCCTTTTATGTCTTTTTCAACTCAAGTGTCCAAGTTTTGAGTGGTGAAACTTCTCAGGAGAGGAGGTCATACGAAATTTCTGGAAACCCTAGGAGGGTCGTACGGTTTCTACAGATGAGTGAGAGAAGGAGCTAGAAAATGCTTGTGCAATGGGATCTTCAAGACCTGTGCTCTGAAACCATGTTGATTTTTCATAAGTTAGGTTAAGTATAGATTTTATTCCATTTTTGCATTTCACTTAACTATAAACAATAATGTTGCAACAACCAAGATCACAAGAAGAAACACCATGCACAAGAACACAAGAAGTATCATGGGAAACCCTTCTCAACAAGGGAAGAAAACCCAACCAAATCCTTTGTTATAATCTTCAATATAAATACCTTCAGCAACAAGAAAGACTTAGCACACAATAAGGTGCTTAATCCCTAGAATACTAGCTCCCAAGAAAGGTGCCCACCTTTTACCAAGTAGATGTATTTGTTGTAGTTTCCAAACACACAAGAAAGATATGATTCCACAATGGGGAATCATCCCTTACTTTTATTATACTTGACCAAACAACAAATGTGTGTATTGGTGTTAAGAACTAAAGACTGAATACAAAAGAACCACAAAAAATATACAAGAAAAATATGAAAAATATCATTTATTACTATCAAACCCTTGAGGTAAGGAAACACCATACAATGGATCTTATTATGGAAGGGATCATCTCCTGTTCACTTGCCTCTTCGAGGGGCCTTCCTCCTAATGAGCTTCAACTCCAAACACAATATTTCTCTTCATGTCCCATTACATTGCTTGAACCTTTTTATATAGTTCTACCATCACCTAAGAACATTCTAGAGGAGGAATCTTCTAGAAGTAGAACCTTCTAAGAAGTCCTCTTACATTTATTATATCTAACTACCCATTTATTATATCTAACTACCATAGTGGGCCTTATTTAATAATATAGTGGACCTAGTCCACCTTACATTGAAATGCCTCCACTATTATCATTATGGGCCCTCTGCCCCCCACCCCCCGCACTACCTCTCTAGCTACCTTACATTACATCCCCCTTGTGAAAGCATTTTCCTCAATGCTTGATGTATAACCATATACCAGGGTCCCATGGATAAGGGTGGACCATAGTGCTGAAGTAGACTAGAGAACCATGGTCACATTGAGAAATGGAAGACACCATGTTGAAGTAGTCCAAATTTCATTGTAAACCAGGGTCCCATGTCCAATTTCTCATGTGAACCCCACATGGAAGATATCAGCACCCAATAACCAACTAAAAATGATGCTCTCAATACTGACACCTATCATGTGGATCCAAATAAGAATATCCATCCACATAGTGGGAGATGATCAAAGATGAATCTAGAAGGAACAATACCATTGTAGAATATGCAGGTTGGACACTAGTAACTAGCTCCTAATGTGGGACATTGATGTTCTCTACAGAAGGTGGAGTAGAGTCATCAAATAAAATATGGAAGTGGTTGTCATCCCAAAAATGACAACTATCCATATACCAATCACCACAATCGGTCTCAAAATCATACCAAGAATATATTTATTGATTATATTCATCCCTAAGTTATGTCATAAGAAATATCTCCTACATGTTCTAATGAATCTTGGATACTACAAAAACTATCATTGAGGCCATCTTCAAGGTCATGCAATCTAGCATCCAATGTTTCATACAATTGAGATTTGAATGCTTCAGTAATTTGTAAAATTTCTTTGAGGTTTTGAGAGGAAATAGCCATTTGAGCACCCTATGAACTCTTCAATCCCACAACCGTCATGAAAAAAACCAAAAAGTATAACAATAAGTTACGGCAGAAAATCGCGGCTTTTTCTGGAAAAATCCTAAAAAACTGTTGAATTTAAAATGCTCATAACTTCACTTCCCAGACTCTGTTTCGGCTATTTTTTTTTAAAATTGGGTGAAATTGTCAAAGGAACTCAGATATATAATTTGTTTGGGAAAATTCAGCCTCCATCTTCTACATAAAAAAATAAAAAATCGTGTCGCTGTTCGCGGAAAAAACCCTGAAAAATTGCATATTTTAAAACTTCAATATCTTGACTTCCCGGACTCTACTTCAAACAATTTTATTTTTCAAATTGGGTGTTTTTCTGAGAGGAACTCATATATACAACCTGTTTCTACAAAATTTTCACAGAAATATACCGAAAAGTTTTGGAATGTTGCGACCCTCTTTTTTCTTCTCTGAAAAAAAATATGCAAAAATAAAAAATATTTGCCCACAATGTCTTCCAAGGAAAGTGCTCTGATACCACTTGTTAAGAACCAAAGACTGAATACAAAATCACCAAAATATATATACAATAACAATATGAAAAATCTCATTTATTACTATCAAACCCTTGAGGTAGGACAACACCATACAATGGATCCTATTATGGAAGGGATTATCTCATGTTCACTTGCCTCTTTGAGGGGGCTTCCTCCTAATGAGCTTCAGATCCAAACACAATATTTCTCTTCATTTCCCATTACATTTCTTGAACCCCTTTATATAGTGCTACCATTACCTCAAAACATTCTAGAGGAGGAATCTTCTAGAAGTAGAACCTTCTAAGAAGTCCTCTTACATTTATTATATCTAACTACCTATCTATTATATATACCATATTGGGCTTATTTAATAATATAGTGGACCTAGTAAACCTTACATTGAATGGCCTCCACTATTACCATTATGGGCCCTCTGCCACCCCCCCCCCCCCCCCACCCCCACTACCTCTCTAGCTACCTTACAATTGGCTCAACAGGGTTGACCTCTCTAAGTCACTTTATTGTTATTATTATTATTATTATTATTATTATTAACCATATTAATTATATTTTACACTTATTATTAAACACATTAAGGTGGGGTCGACCTGTACCCTTTATATAACAATCAGGGTTATAGGCAGGTCTTACTCTTGAACAACATATAGCAAAGGATATGATACACCCACTAGTGTTCATCCACTAGGGACACATCCATAGGGATGCCATAGCTCTGGCTCATTGCATTACACAGAAGAATCATATCTACACATGTTCACCTGTGCTCATCCACAGGCATGCCCACTCTACAGATCTCCATTCCCACTGCCTCACATAGGAGAATCATCTGGAGTTTTCTCGTCAACTCTGCTGCTCAGAGGAGGCTAACACACCATCTTCATTTTTGTTCACATGAAAATGCACCCAACACTTTGGGATTTCACACGTTCACCTTGTGCTCGGCCACATGCACGTCCAACTCATTAGATCGCCTTTCCCATTGGATAATCATCTAGAGTTATTCTCACTCTCTGAATGGAGGAGGTCATCTCTACGTTCCTAGCTCTGTCTCAAGAAGGAACTACATACCTTCTTAGGGACTTTCTCTCAGGTTTGTAAGATGAGAGAAAGGCTTCACAAAGCTACAATGATCCACACCTCACAGGTTTGTAAGATGGAGAATGTCTCACATAGTTGCGTTCATAAACATGCAGTGCCTCTTACAAAGATAAGAACAACAAAATTTTCTACATCAACATCAACCCCAACACAAAATTCAGATGCCTCAGATAAATTGGTGAAATATATGGACATGTCCATACAAGGAGTAGAAATCAAAAGGTTACAGGAGCAAGTAAAGTCATTACAGGAACATAAAACAAGGATCGAGACTTCTTATCAGGCCGAAGTATAGAAATCTCAGAGGCCCAGTCAACGACTACAACAATTAGGAAAATAAAAATCCATGGATAATACCTTAGCCCAAGCTAAGGAAAATATATGGATATACATCAATAAATCCATGAAAGAGATTTGGCCCTCTATACAGATTATATTTGAGCAGCATGAGTTAATTCAAAAAGCTAGAGGATCCATTGAAAGAATTAAGGAAGAATTGGGAGAAAAAATTGTTAATGTTTATGCCATTATTATAGTTCTTTGCATTTCAATAGATAATAGAAACATAAGAACAAGATCACTAAGAAATGCACATTCACAAGAGACACGGCATTTATCCTGGGAAACCCTCTAGGGGAAGAAAACCCAGCAAAAACTTCCTTATCATAAATTGCCAATACAATGTTCAAGAGATAACTCAAACCAATACAGATAGTCCTCTCCAAAAGATGCGCCACTCTTCTCCTCTCTCTTTTTTCGGTAAAAGATCAGAACTTGTCTCTCAAACTGAGCAAGTGAGTTGTGTTCAAATGAGGTGCTAGCCTCCTTTATTTATATAAGTTCTAGCATGTGTGAAGTGTCTCTTCACTGGCAGGGACGACTTCTTAATCTGGGTGGGTAAACCCACCTTTATTATATTTCTGGGTCTTCTTAATAACTGCTAGGACCGAATTCTTATTCTGCCTATTATAATTGTCTGTTGACCAATCCGCAAAAGGGGATTTGGTCCTAATACAATTACCGACATGATTAATCCACAATGGGGATTAATCCTATAAATAATATATCAAATAATAATAAGAATACTCTTTGCAGTTACATTATTTCAACAAAACCAACAGAAGACACATATCTCATCATGTTTCTAAATTCTAAAAACAAACAGGAGTTAGAGGAGCTAGAGATAGAGGACAAAACTGAAACTATCCTAGAAATAAAAAAGGTTCTAACTAAGAAAATCCTCATGTTGCAGTTGGAAGAAAAATGTCAGGTTATGGAAATAGGTGTGCAGAGGTTCTTCAACAAATTTGAGGTGCTAAACAAGAAAGGGATACTTGGTTTATTAGTGCTAAATGACAAGTTAATTACCTTGTCTGATTATAACCAGAAGTTAACGACAGTGGCAAAGGATAATTCAAAATTCGCAGGAATACAAGGAAGCATCACTAGGAAAGCATTCCTGGAAACACTGGAGTTTGAATTGAACATTAAGCACGAGATCAAACACATTTTCATCACCAAGCCTACTTTTTCCAAATACATAGAGATGGATGAAATTTACAAGAAATTACTCAAATTGTCAATCCCAAGTGAAAACAGGTGGGACAAATTGTGTGAGATACTTGAGTAAAGATGTGTTCTACTTTTCAGTAGCAAGGACCAACAACACAACAGGAGTCAAAAGAGATATCATCAAAAACTTCCATCAAAACAGTGCCAGAAATCCGAGCAGATCTAAACAATCGTATATTTTTGCGATTAGAGATAGAGTTAGTTTAGATGTTCCTAAAATATATCCTGATCAGTTATGACAGGATCTTTTGTAAATAAATTTATAAATACTTCTCATTTCAAAGTATGATGGGTTGATTTTTGCATCCAAGAAGGCTATTGTATGATTCAATTGGATTGATCAGTAATAAAGAAGGCTCTTTCACAAGATTCTTGTGTCAAACTGTTGGTGAAGTGCATATATCTGTGTTTATGTTTTACTTTCTATGTTTATCATTCTTATGTGTTTCTAATCTGAATTATTCAAGAGAAGGTTGAAGAACATAATTTATATTAATATACTATGCTTCTGGCTTTGAATAATTTCTATATTTTCAACTGAAATTAATTAAATGAATTCTTAATTTCTCTTTTACTTAATGGAATTTCTTTCACTTATTCCTATTCACTTCACCCAAATTTACAATATCCAATTAGTTTAACTACCTTTCCCTGTGAAGAAACTTTATAAAAACTGAAACAGATCCTTGTTTTAAGAGACAGACTCCATAGCCCAATGGTAATTTAAGCATTTAATCAACCAAACAATTTAAATCAAACAAACAAACCTTGAACTATCATAACTATCCTAATATTTTAATCCAAACAAATCTAAATCTTACAGAGAGACACCTCTCTGAAGCTGGCAGGGCTAGATCCCAACTTCCAAAGTGGTTTTGTGGTTACCTCTATCATTTATTCTACAACCTCTAGATATAACAAAGCGATAACACTCCGGAAGCTGTATATGACCAACGCCCACACGACCACGGTGCCCACAATCACCTGACACAAGGGATTTCAAAGTTGACCCCCTGTGTTGGATTTGCATTGTTCCTCACTGAGCTAAACCCTAGTTTTGGATATCCTCTAACAAACACTTTTATGGGCGACAAAATTACAAGAGAGGGGTCCCCCTAGCTGGAATCTAGTGTTAGGAGTCAAATAGAACTAGTGTTTCGTCAATCCGAGGCACAATTTGGGTGCTATGGTGAGTTGCAACTCACATGTTGAAGCCATTCAGGGACACAATGATAATTTGGTATGGGGGCACAAAATCACAACCAGGAAATGTAACTGAGTTTCGTAAGCTGCAAAAGGTGTGTATGACCAACACCCACACGACCACAATGCCCACAATCGCCCGACACAGGGGATTTGACAGTTGAACCCCTTGTGTCGGATTTACATTGTGCCTCACTGAGCTAAACCCTAGTTTCGAAGATCCTCTAGCAAGCACTTTTCTAAGCAACGAAATCAGAGGAGAGAGGCCCCCTTAGATGGAATCTGGTGCCAGGATTCCAACAAAACTAGTGTTTCATTGATCTGAGGCTCGGTTTGGGTACTATGGTGAGTTGCAACTCGACTCATGAAGCCATTCAGTGACACAATGAAAATTTGGTCCGGGGGCACAAAATCACAGCTGGGTGACGTAACTGAGTTTCGTAAGCTCTGGAAGGTGTGTATGACCAAAATCCACATGACCATGATGCCCACAATCACCCGACACAGGAGATTGAAAGTTGACCCCATCTGTCAGATTTTCATTGTGGCTCACTAAGCTAAACCCTAGTTCCGGAGATCTTCTAACAAACACTTTTATGGGTGACATAATCACAGGAGAGGGGTCCCCCTAGTTGGAATCCGGTGATGGGAGTCCAACAAAACTAGTGTTTCATCGATTCAAGGAACATTTTGGTTGCTATGGAGAGTTGCAACTCGCTTACTGAAGTCATTCAGGGACACAATGAAAATTTGGTCTGGGGTCACAAAATCACAATCGAGTAACGTAATTGAGTTTTGTAAGCTCTGAAAGGTATGTAGGACCAAAACCCACACAACCATGATGCCCACAATTGCCCGACACATGGGATTTGAAAGTTGACCCCTGTGTCGGATTTACATTGTGCCTCACTAAGATAAACCCTAGTTACAGATATCCTCTAACAAGCACTTTTTTAGGCGATGGGATCAAAGGAGAGGGGTCCCCCTAGCTGGAATCTGGTGCTAGGTTTCCAACAAAACTGGCGTGTCATGGTGTAATTGGAAACATGCCTCCTTTTGGATGAGAAAAAGGGGGTTAAAATCATGATGAGGTTCATGATAATGATGAGGATGAATATTATTTTTCTAAGACATGAGAAATCTAAACCTAACAACATGTCTTTCCCATGATCCAAACCATGGGTTTCAAGGACATCAAATATATGGTAAAATATGAACAAGGCCCATTTGATCTACCAATTATTGATAAAATACCTAAAGGCCTATGGATGAGATCCACTCCAAAATACACCATTTGCTTAAAATGGAGAGCTACATTCTATCTTTACCCCACCAACAAATAAGAAGGATGAATGTGAGAATATGATAGGGGATTTGAGTTAGAGGACTGTAGTCCTTGTTATTATCAAGCCATTCTAACCCCATTAGGAGAAATATGCTCATGAAGGGAAACAAGGATCAAGACAAACATTTATTTTATTTGACCATGCCATTCTTCTAAGACTCTATAAGAGAAACAGAGAAAAGGGGCCAAATTTTTTTGTATAGTTGCACTAGAGCCTTATAACTCAAGCTACACATAAATAAACAACTCAACACAAGAAATTCAAATTGACATATTAACATAACAATATCCAACTAAGTTATTGAAAGTCAACTAATGATACCTCATTCTCCATCCAGATAACAAAATCGGACCACTTTTTTCGCTGTATGATCTCGAATTCGTATTGTGATGGATAATGGACATATTGTTGCTCCTGTCAAAACATGGAAAATGGACTAGTTAAAGTAGTTAATATGCAGTCATTTACTTTTTTGAACAAAATTTAAAAAAAATATCATTTCCGATATTCCCAGGACTTACAAACTTGCATATTGAGGCTTCTAATCCTGTTTGGCCACTATGATGTGTGGCACGAAATTTGGCAAGCCTGGCCTTTGAGGCATTGTCCTGAAACATACACTAATTCAATTTAGATTATGCACCAGTAAATTATAAAAATCGTTTAATGAATTTGAAATAATCTAGTGTCGAAAATTCAAATACATGTATGCTCTCCTAACTGGCCTTCCTCCGTGAATCTACTCTATCATATTCTTTCACGAGCTATTTCCATACTTTCACACTTACATCAATAGACCTTCTTTTGTTCCTTATCTTTGGAGGAATTCCTTTTATCTTTTTCGTTTGGTTGCAACGAAATATCTTGCAATTTTGAGTCATTTGTTTTTTTATCTGCTTTACTGACCAACCTGTCCCAAATTCAGTCTCCATGTCATTGATGACTTCTTTTTGAAGGTGTAAGGGTATCTTCCAGAATGGAATATGTAGATTCTCTTTGAAGCATTGAAGGCATGATTCCTTCAACCTATGCATGAACACTTTCCCGTCATCTATCATTCTGATATTCTCAGAAACAACGTCATATTCTACCTTGCTTTCATATGTACCAATGCAAGATGCATAACATGTACTGGTGATGGAAGAAATCTATGACCCAGGAGTGGTTGTTACATTGGAGGTCTCTACTCCCTGTTCCACATTCTTAGAGGTTATTGAGATTCAATTTATCCTTGATCTTTTGAACGATCCAGGAATTGATGAGGAATCAATCGATTCTCTTTGAGAGGGTTGGTTTGGTTGGATTGTTTCAGTGCCTTTAGTAAATCATTCTTCCACATATTTGGCAAGCATCGACAAGTCCATACCTTCTAGTTTCTTCACTACTTATACCCCCAATATAGAAGCCATTGCCTCTTTCATTTTCTCTAGGTCATGTCCCTATATATGTACGATAAATTTATTATTTTAAATTTAAAAATAAAACAATAAACCCTATATATACAGAGGAAATTTCTTCTTTTATAATTTTGAAATAAAAAACTAAAAAATACAATTCAAACAAGCAATGGAAACATGAAAAAATCAATAAATTGAGTATGAAATACCTCATTATGGAAAGAATCAAATCCCTTTTCTCGTTTCCCTCTGTTGCTTAACATTTTTTGACATCCTAGGGAGAATTGTTTTCCTCCAGAGTATGAAAAATCCCTCTCTTTGCTCTGTATGCATTGAAACAGACGGTGAGATTATAGATCGCTCAATTGGTTACGTGTCAACGAGATAAAGTGGATATAAATCATCTCTGGGTGGTGATTTCTTATTGTTCCTTATTGTTCATCATCTATGGGTGGATATAACTATTTCCTCTGTCTATGTCTCTGTGGGTGAGAATATTCCCATGCTTGTCCATGCATTCTTACTATTATGTTGTGTCGATCAACTACCTCTGTCTCTATGGGTGAGGATCTTCCAACGCTTGCCCTTGCCTTTTCTCTGGGTGGTTCTTTTGGGTATAAGATTCGAGAATGCACAACCCCTTGCTTTTGGGTGCACACAGGATCTAGAATTGTGACTAGAGTATCAGGAATGCACAAAAGCTTGATTTTGGGTGCACGGGCTCTATTATTTTTATTTTTGATTTGGGTGCGCAAGCTCTGTTATTTTTGTAATTTTGTGTTATCCAAATTTCATGCTCTATTATTTTCGTTTTCATTTTGGGTGAGTAGGCTCTATTATTTTTTTAATTTCATCTTATCCAAAAAAAAATTATCTGAATAATGATTTTTTTTCCTTTACTATTCAACTCTAAATTGGGTGTCATTAGTGTTGGATTTAGCACCCCAAGTTGATTACTTTTTGTCCACTGGACGATGCTAAATTCGGCGCTAATGGCGCCCAATTTAGAGCCGAATAGTAAAGGAAAATGAAAATAAATAATAGACTAGACTCTTTGTAAAACCATATAATCAATTGGGGTTTTGTAAACCATATAATCAATTAGGGTTCAAGACCAATGTTCATCACATTCATACTTAGTAATTAATCAAATTAAGCATCGAATGACAAGCAAATGTCACAATAACCTCAATGATCATTAAAATACACAAATGTTTCATATGAAGGTCTAGTTGTAGGGAAAAAATATTAAATGTTTATATAGAATGGGATAAATAAAATACAATATAGAGTCTCATCTTTACCCCCTAGCTAGAGATTTTTCATGCCCATGTGCAACAACACAGTCCCTCAAAATTTGATCCTTGCCTTGCTCAATCATCCTACTATGATTGTTGATCCTTGTATGTTATCTACCTGAAGTCATAAGATACAATTTAGGTAACTCCATCCCCTCTATGATATCCTACCCTTAGTTCTATGTCACCCCATCTATTTTTCTCTTCTTCTTCATCCATCTCCATCATAGACTACTAGGAGGGAATGGATTGATGGAGGAGTAATGGATATTTGAATGTAAGTCCTATCCAATTAAGCTTCATTATCTTGAAGGTATAAATGTATAGGACGACCTTGAAGAAAGAAACTTTCAAATTAGATGGAAAGTGAGGCTCTGTATTTATCAAGGTAAGTGGAATCTTCTCCCACTTGTTTTGGAAAAGATTCACTGATTTATCTTTTGAGTTCTTCACCATGACTTCACAATGTGTAATTGCCCCCTTTGACTTCTCCTCAAGCATGTTCACTAAATCTATGTTAGAATTCAATCTTGCATGGTTTTTGAGTATTTCTTAAGGATTAGTTGTTTTAGACATCACCTAAAGGGTGTTATTCACCTATTTATTCTTGTATCTTTGTGCCTCGGCAACCCTTTTCTCCTCATTTTTTACCTAGGAGAAAAATTCCATGATTTGGATATCCCCCACATAGGGATTAGGGGACCATTTGCAAGGGTGAGGCATCACAAAATTGTGGAGATAGAACTCATAGACATTATTTTTATCTTCTTCATTGCATCATTGATATGCCTATGTGAACTATTTTTGAGTGTCCAATGCATGAGGGAGGCTCTTGGAAATTTGTCCCAATTGATGCTTGAGCCTTTTCTCTTTGAAAAAAAAGGTGTATGTTATTGAAGGAGGCCTTAAAGAGAACATGTCCTTTTCCAATTCAATGGTCTTACGGGAAATTTCTTCCAGTTCCTCAATTTTCTCAACTTTATCTTCAACCTCCCTTCTTTGTTTTTCCAATGTTGTTTTTAAATCCTCGTTCTCATTCTCTAGTTGTTTCCTATCCTCCAAATGTTACATTTTAAAGATTTAGAACTTTTCCTATAGGTCCACAATATGCTTCCCAGTTGTGGTTGGAGTTTACCATAGTTGTAATTTCTAACTTCCTTTTGTCTTATGCCACTATCTTCCACCTTAGGGATTTTTCCATAGCTTCTTCTAATTGGACAATGGGGTCCTTTATGCTAGGTTTATTCTTCTTAGCATGATTTCCCCATGGGATTCTCCCAAATCCTTTGTTGGTGATCTAAAAATGAACAAGACTTGAAAAACTTGAATAATTATTACAAGTGAAACGTTATGTGTTTAAAGCAATAGGATCAATTTGCAACACATAAATTAAGGATTACTTATGCAAAATACACATAGACAGCAGCATAAACATTGAACATAAACACATGTGCACATCAATTGATAAAGGAGTTCACCCCTCTTATGGGCTACATCTCCTGGTCCAACTTCCAATGGATCATTATTATTAATTGCTCAAAAAGTGCTCAAAAACATGTCTTACAATGCTCAAACTGACAAACCGACTGCTCCAATGGCTT
>ML776826.1:1189617-1202198 GCA_009831015.1 Picea engelmannii
CACAAACTTCATCTAGATTCGTGGAATTAAACATAAGTATAGTATGCCTCAAATAACTATGCAAAGCACCAATATATTTGAGCAATGTTTCCTGTGAAGACAAATCAACTCCCAAAACCAAATCTCTTCTCCTAAACTCCTGATTAAAACTTTGTACATTCTGTCCTTTTGCTTGTCTAAAATTATGTCATTCCATGGTTTCCTTTTGTTTATATGCTAATGGATAAAATTGTTTTTTAATTGCTATTATGAAATCATTCCAAGAAAGCAAAATTTTTCCATTATTTTTCATTTCTTCATGTGTCTTAGATTCCCACCAAATAAGTGTTGAACCATCTAATCGTAATGAAGCTAACTGAATTTTGGTTTCATCATCTTGAATCTTTTGTATTCTAGAATAGACTTCAATTTGACGTATCCAGTTATCTAACTTTTCAGCGTTAACTTCTCCATTATAAAGTGGCAACTCAAATTTTATATCAAGCTTTAATGAAGGAATTTGCGAAGGAGTTTTACCATGCCCATTGGGAAGATGTTTCAAACTTGTAGAAGAAGAAGATGATGATGATGATGATGATGATGGAGGAGGAGAGGGTGGTGGAGAAGCACCATTCCCTCCATCTATGCCTGGAGTCTTGTCACCACCGCCTCCCTTATGCATGGAAGGGTTAGAGCCTTCACCCTGTGACATCATGTTCCGTTCCATCATGACCTTCATCATATCTCTCAACTGTATGATAGTCTGCCTCAAGTCTTCTTCTTCATTCGGAACATGTTCATGACCTTCTGCATCAACCATGCTTGGTGAATGTCTCTCTGCAACTTGCGGTGAATGAAACTTCTTCCTCCTTGTTGGATAAGAACTTGGCTCCACAAGTTGACCTTCTCCTCTTGTGAGTTTCAACCTTGTGAGCATCAGAAACAAAATTTGCAAACAGTCAAGTCTTCAAAACTAGTGCTCTGATACCAACTTGATCTAAAAATGAAGAAGACTTGAAAAACTTGAATAATTATTGCAAGTGAAATGTTATGTGTTTAAAGAAATAGGATCAATTTGCAACACATAAATTAAGGATTACTTATGCCAAATACACATAGACAGCAACATAAACATTGAACATAAACACATGGGCACAGCAATTGATAAAGGAGTTCACCCCTCTTATGGGCTACATCTCCTGGTCCAGCTTCCAATGGATCATTGTTATTAATTTCTCAAAAAGTGCTCAAAAACATGTCTTACAATGCTCAAATTGACAAACCAACTGCTCCAATGGCTTCCCAGCATCCCAAAACCTCTGTCTGGGCTCTTTTGGCACCTCAATCGGTCGAAAAATGAAGAAGTTAGGCCTCCTGGAAGTCTCCCTCTTCAAGCTTGTTGTCTCTGGTTCTACAATTCACACCCTCCTTGAGTGAACCTGACTCACACACTCTTTTAAGCGTAAAAACCCAGCACCGGGCGCAACCGTGCCAACTGTGCAAACCGTAGGACGGTTAAGGTGCCTCCAGCCCCTAACCGCCTCGGCACCTGGGCATATGGCCATACGACCTCGCGTGTTGGCAAAAGGGTGGTTAAACCGTTTGAAACCATGTCAACCGACTCCCGCGCGCCAACATTTAACACATAGGTCTTGGTTTCATACCCCGTGGCAATTATTAACACACGGTTATATAATATACAATGCAATGTATTGCAATACATTGCAATACAATGCAATGCAATGTAATGTAATGTAATACAATGCACGCGCGCCAATGGTCGGGCCATAATATATGTGGGTCATATGTTAAAAAATGTTTCCACGGGTTGGGGCTATGCCCCGGCCCGCCCCCCTTTCCATTTGGCATAACATTCAAACTTAAATATATGTTTTATGGCATAGCTAATAAGGAACAATGGCGGGAAAGTTGGTTAGCGGAAGCTTTGTAAGATTTGTGCTATGGGAGGTCCAGGGGTCGAACCCCATGGACTCCCAATACAATTTTTACATATGAAACAATGACCAATGAATGAGCGACACGTGGCACCCTCGGGTTGGGCCACGTGTCCTCATACTATTCGTCCATAACGGACACATTTCAACATGCTACTCGCCAACATCAACCAATGAAAACTCACCACGCCACCCACCTGCCACATCACCGTATGGATGGTACGTCCCTGCCACATCACCATACGGACTGTACGGATAGGTACAGTCAGCATCCAAAAATTTTGCCTGTTTGGCTTGGCGGACAGATCGCGATATCTTCTCCATACAGACTCCGTTTGAGAAAGTAAATATACCACCGGAATCAGGAAGACGAGACGGACACAATGGCACTATTTTTGTCTCATTCCGAGCACTTTGAAAATTGAGCAAAATTTGATCCCCTAATCAGTTGGGATAGAAGGTATGTCCTTCTCAATGTCTATGGTAGGTGTCTGTTCAATAATAAACAACTCATTTGTTACTTGGGACACATTCCTTTCCCTTGTGGCTCTACTTTGTTTCCCTCCCTATGGGTTGCCTATAGTAATTTTTAGGGGGCTTCTATATGGTGTGCCCATATGGACCAAACTAGTAGCAACGTCCATGCCATTCTCCTATTCTCTAGTAGACACTTATTTTTCTTCCTCCTTTATGTTTGTCTTCTTCTATGTTCTCCTCTTTTGCTCATACATACCTTGCCTCTAATATTTGTATTCTTCCTATATTCTATTGGGCTACCTCTTGGTTCAGATTAGCTTGCAAGGACAATAATTATTCTTTTCTAATGGTTAATAACGTATCCCAGGTGATTTTGCAAATCTTCCCATCCAATGTATCATGTACAATTAGCTTGATAATCCCATGATGGGCTAATGCATCCACCTTTCCTACCTACACATTAGAACTCATTTCTCTTAGAGACTGTAAAAAATAATAAGGAATGATCAAGTATTCTAACCAAATAGATTTTTGGAATGTGCCATTCACTTTAGGATTCGCATACAATTTAGAAGGGTTTGTAGGTTCCATGTTAACTTGGGTTCTGAAAATATTTAGACTCTTCAATAGAATCAATCACTTGGCTTCAATCATCTTAGGCTGCTAGGCTTTGAGTTTTGGAAACTCAGAATTACACTGTTTACCTTCTCTTGAAGTTAAATTTGGCTCTATCAATACTTAAATCTTTGACAAACTCAAATTGTCTACAATCATCCCAAGGGTTTAGGCTTCATGAAATTGGCATGCAAAATAGCCCTGTGGTTGTTGTGCATGCCAATTTTTCATGCACAACATCCACAGGGTTGTTGTGAATGCCAAACATAAGAGATATCATACAGATGTATAAGGTCCTACAGTTCCAAAGAAGGTTTTACGTCACTTGCCAGTTATACCTAGACTTCAACAAATGTTTCGATCCAATTCACTTGCACAATTGATGGAATGGCATGGAAAGAATAGGAGTAAATATGGATTCATGTGAATTTTGGTTGACTCCAAAGCATTGAAACACATAGAGGAAAAATGGTCAAGAAAATTCAAAGATGAACCCAGTAGTATCAAGTTTGGTCTTGCAATTGATGGAGTGTTCCCATTTTCTTTCATGAGCTCAAATTATAGTGTTTGGCTAGTCAGATTGATAGTATACAATATTACCCCATGGATGAGTGTTAGAAAGGAGCACCTTATGCTAACTCTCATTGTTCCAGGAAAACATCAAGTTAAAAACACGGATGTTTATCTTGCGCCTTTTATTGATGAGATGCAACTACTATGGAAAGGCATAAGAATGTATGACATATCACTTCCTCCATCAAATAGGTCCTTCATTTTGTATGGTGTGCTATGTTGGACTATTCATGATTTCCAAGGACTTGGTGTTTTTTTCGGTATGACAATTTTTTTTACGTATTTACGCTAATATGTTTTTTTCATCCCAACTCTCATACTCAATTTTATACTATTATTTTTATGTTATTAACCTTACTTATTGAATTGTGGGGCTTCAAACAAAGGGTATATTTGCATTTCCAATATGTGCAGAACAATTTCAAGGGCGGTATTCTAAAGATATACATAAATTTATTTATGAAAACAACACGGTTTTTCTACCACCAGATCATAGGTTTAGAAACTTCCATAAGAATCAATTTGATGGAAACATTGAAAATAGAGGCCCTCCCATGATTATGGGTCCAACTAATTGGATTAAGAAGCATGAAGATGCCGAATTGAAAGATTGGAAGGATTTTTTTGATGGGGGTGATTCTATTGAAGAACCAAAACAAGTTGTAATTAATATGCCAGAAGGGATTAAAAGGAAATCCATATTTTATGATCTCCCTTACTGGAAGGATCTATTAATATCTCACGTATTAGATCCTATGCACATCTTTAAAAAATTCTCATATTCAATATTTTGACATATATCAAGAAAAGAGAAGGACACATTATCTTCGATGAGAGATATTGCTCTTTCGCTTACCAAATTAGATAGAAAACATGTGTGGCCAAACAGGGAAAATGAATCATATGTAGAAGCTCCATGGATTTTGAAAACAAAGAGATAGACCAACTAAAAAATTCCATACGTTCACTAAGGACACCTACTGGCTATGGGTCATCATTGGTTAAATCTTTTACAGTTGATGGACATATCACAGGATTTAAAACACATGATTTTCATAATTTTATGAAGGTATTATATATCATCATTTATATATTCTGATATTCTATTGTGTGACAAAAATAACTAATGAACTTTCATAAATGTGTTTGACAACATATCATGCCATTGGAAATTAGGGGGGATTCATGTCTTACAGTTGACTTGAGGAATGCCATAAGTGAATTGTCAACATTTTTAAGGTATGTGGTATGGAATGTTCATGTGTGAGAGACATAGATATATTGTATTTCATTTCAATTTTTTCCTAAAGGTTCATACTAACTTACTATTCTTATATTAGGTGGGTGACATCCAAGGAGATCCACGAATGTGAAATTCCAAAATGGAAGAAGAAAATTGCACAAATTGTATGTGTATTTGAGAAGGATCTCCCTACAAGTTTTATGGACCTACAAGTCCATTTACTTATACACCTAGTCGATGACATTGAATTGGCGGGTGTCGTATCAATGAGGTGGATGTTTTTCTTTGAGAGATATATGAAAACTCTAAAAAGATATGTCCGACAAAAGGCACATCCAGAAGGTTGCATGGTTGAAGGGTATGTATTGAATGGCAAATTTTTCTTCCTATGTGAATTCCATGGTAAGGATTTCAAAGATGGGCCATGCTTATGGGATGAAGAACGAGCATCAGATATTATTGATGGAGAAAAGCCACAATATAATGGTGTTCAAGTAGAAATTAGTAAGTAAACTCATTTTCATCGTGGTTGTTTTTATTGCAATCATTAATTTAATCTGTAATTTATTTGTCAAATTAACAAAATGGCCTTTGAAGTTTGAAATAAACTTGATGACATGTAATAGGTGTAGAGAAAAGTGCTATACTCGAAAAGTTCATTATGTACCACATGGACTTTATCAACAAATGGATTGATTTGTATGATAAAAAACGAGAAGAAGTGTTAGAAGCAAGGAAACAATTTAAAAGATTCAAAAATAATAGAAGATGAAATCAACATGTCGAGAGGATGTGAAAGAAAGGTACAGTTGGAATTTTACAAAATATAGTTTCCTTACAGTTTTGATACTATTAACTATTTTAATATTCATCATTTTATTTGTTTTAACCAAAATAAATGGTCTTTCACAGGAGAGGAAATATCTAGCAATGTGGGCATATGGTCGACATTATCATGTAGAATGTGTAGATGTAAAAAGACGATCTTTCGATTGTGGCATCACGGTTGACTTCAAGCAATCCAGTCGATCAAGCTCAAAAGATAAGAATATTATTGAAGGAAATCTACAATATGTTGGGAAAATACAAGAAATTACTGAGTTGGATTATCACTCTTTTAAATGTTGTATTTTTAAGTGTAGATGGTATGAAGCATTTGAGAGGACATGAAAACATGATACCCATAGTGGATTGTTTTCTATATTTCTACCGGAGGATAAGGAACCTTATGTTCTACCAATTCATTGTGAGCAAGTATTTCTTTAACTCAAACTACAATAAGAAGTAGTGATCAATAATGTATCAATACATTGTTTATTGTGAATATATACATGTGTTTATGAATCAATATAATTTTTATAACATATGTATAATATATGTATATTTTACTCGTTCATGTGTAGGTATTTTTCTATGAAGATATTTTGTACATGAAATGGTTGTTTGTCATATATTATGATCCAAGATTAAGGCATGTATTTGACGATGCATTAATGGATATTGAACAAAACAATAATGGCGAACAAAATGAGAGAGATGGATTATAGAACATCGAAGAAATTAACATCCATGATGATGCTGAAGATGACTATGTTCAGGCACAAGAAGACAACAATCCGGAGTTAGATGATGTTATGGAAGACAACAATATGGATGGTATACAAAATAATGATCCAAATACATCTGGTAACAATATGGATGATCTACAGTCAAATTTCAATGACAATGAAGATGATGAAGTTCAAGATTAGGATGATGATAATATTAACTACTCGAAAGATCATATGAACAATGACAATGATACACTAGATGACATTGTTGTAGACAATGATGTTAATGACCAAGACTTCTAGATTTCAGAATTATTTGTAATCCATGTTTAAAAATTATGATTCTTATGGCCTAGTCTTTGAAATGGTTCAGTATTATTTGTGTCAATACAAATCACCTATTGCAATATCGTTAAAGTGTTCAAGATATGGTATGAATTGTTGGAAAAAAAAAATAGGATTACTTGTATGCTTCGTCCATCCATTTTATATCAACATGTGTTCATGAAGACACAAAACTTATATCAACATATGTTCATGAAGACACATAGGATTACTTCCTTCAGCTATGACAATTGATGTTGTCCTTAATTCTCTATTCATGTCCTTGGATGTAGATCACATTGTAAGGATGTTGAGTGCATCCTCATCTCAGCATCAATACCTAGCACCATATATCATATATCGCATACCATCAAGGCATGTGTCTCATCTAACCATGTCAAATTTTGACCTAAACCCTATGTTGGAAGGTTTACAGTTGGGAGTAATCTTTTCATTGATGGCAATATCAGTGATGACAAAGATCAGTGATGACAAAGATCAGCGACGGCAAAGAACAGCGATGGAAAGAGCATCGAAATTGTGAAGCAGTGAAATCGCGAAGTGGCGAAATCGCGAAGCAGCGAAATCATGAAGCAACGAAATCATGAAGCGGCGAAATCGCGAAGCAGCGAAATCGCAAACTAACGAAATCGCAGGATCTGGGGTATCTACGAAGGCTCAATAGCCATTAGATATGGTGAAGATGCAAGGCGGATAAGCCCAAGAGTCATCCAACTCTCCAAAGTTGTGAAGGAATCATGACCGTCCATCGAGGACAGTCGTGGACCGTTGATCAAGAGGACGCGTGGCGAAATATCAAAGAACCACAAAGCTCCATCTCAGAGTCTCGCCTATCACGACTTGGAGTGACGAGAATCTCCATCTAAGGATCAGCGAGATGCGAGATCACGAAAAGATCAGGACTGTCAGATCACCAAGAATGAGGATCGTTGATCTGAGCTCCATCTCGGAGTCTCACCTATTGCGACTTGGAGTGATGAGATCTCCATCTAAGGATCAGCGAGATGCGAGATCATGAAAAGATCAGGACCATTAGATCACCAAGAATGAGGACCGTTGATCTGAGCTCCATCTCATAGCTTTGCCTATCGCGACTTGGAGTGACGAGAACCTCCATCTTAGAAACAGTGATATGTGAAATCGTGAGTTAACCGCAACCATCAGATCAATGTGTGATTTGGACCATTGATCTGACTCCATTTTGGAGCCTCACCTATCGCAACTTGGAGTGACAAGAACCCACATCTAAGGAACCATGAGATGCAAGATCACGAAAATATCAGGACCATCAGATCACCTAGAACATGGACCGTCGATCTAAGCTCCATCTCGTAGTTTCGCCTATCGCGACTTGGAGTGACGAGAGCCTCCATCTAAGGAACAGTGAGATGCGAGATCACAAAAATATCTGGACCGTTGATTCATTGAGATCGTGGACCGTCGATCAGGGACGATGAAGATCATGAGTTCGCAGCACCTTTTAGCATAGACAGTGGTCACCGCCTGTGGTCACGTGGAGGAAGGACCTAGTGCAGATAGGCTCCACCTCGGAATTTCAGGGATCACGTCTAGTACGAATGTCGAAATACCGAAAAGGTGAAATATCACTGTAATCCGACGGTGCAGATGAAACTGAAGGAGATCAGAGGGCTACTGTTGCACGTCACAGTGTAACTGCCAGAAACCACTGATGGTTTCTTCCAGAGGACTCGAAGACACTTCGGGGTGATTGACAGAGGAGATGAAGAGTCTCTGGGAATCTTCAAGAGGGATGAATATGCTCATGGAGGTGATTGATAGCTGGATGAGAATTGAAGCTTGTAACTGGAACATAGAAGGTGAGTTCATCTGTCACAGAGAAGACGAAGAGTCTCAACTGCCATAGAGGCTGAGGAATCTCAGCATAACATACAGTGATGTTGAATGAGTGGAAAAACGGCCAGAGAAGCTAAAGAGTCATGATGATGATCAGACAGAGCACTCGAGTTGTGGAGGATATCGGCGCGGTATGAGTATGCAGAGGTATTGCACACATTGCATGCACAAGGCACACAAAATCTATAAATACACAGTACAGAGAAGAGATGTGGTTGTTGTTGTTACTGTTGGGGTTGTTTTGGTTGTTGTTGTTGAAGGTGATTCATGCGTGAAGAAGGAGGAGAGTGCAGTAGCTGAATTGAACAGAAGAGGATGTGTGCAGGAAGGCAGTGAGGCAGACAGAGCAATGAAATGCAACAGAACAGTGATGAGTCTGGAAATCCATTGTTGAACATTGTATCACTGTAATAAGTTTCAGTAGCAAAGATTGATAAAACAAGGTGGTTGGGAGGTGCTAGAGAGGACTAGTGTCCTCAAAGGTTCAAGTGGGGGCTTGAACATAGGGATTTGGTGCTTCCTTCTAGTTGGTGCTAGAGAAACCAAGGAGTTGGTGCTTCCTTCTAGTTGGAGCTAGAGAAAACAGGGAGTTGGTGCTTCCTTCTAGTGGGTGCTAGAGAAAAACAGAGAGTTGGTGCTCTCAGCAAGTTGCAGCTTGCAAAACAAAGGTTGTAGCCTCACAATGAGTTGGTGCTCATATGTATGATAATGTAAAGAATGTAAATAATACTTATCATATAAAGAAGAAGAGGGTTTTACCCTGTATGGGTTTCCTTGGGAAATATCTGTCTCTGTGTTTCTCATATATGTGACTGATGTTGAATGTGCCATTGTTCATTTCCCTGCATTATTGTGATCATCATTGAGTTCCTTGTAAATATTTTAAAAGAAGCATAATTGTTTAAGCACGGTAACAACTGATTCACCTTCCCTCTCAGTTGTCCAACAATTGGTATCAGAGCCAGCCACTTTTATCTAAGGGTAGATCCTAGAGCTTAAACATGTCAAGCCATGAAGGAAAATCAACCAATAAGGCCCCTCTGTTCAATGGAACAAACTTTGCCTTCTGGAAAGTTAGAATGAGAACCTACATAATGTTGTTAGGTGCAGATGTCTGGGATGTGGTAGATACTGGTTATGTAAAGCCAGTTGTGCTAGCTAATAAGGATGACAAACTAGAATTTAGCTTCAACACTAAGGCTATGAATGTTATCTTGAGTGGACTTGTAGAAGCAGAATTCGTAAAAGTTATGCACCTAGGAACTGCCAAAGAAATGTGGGACAAACTCATTAGCAGATATGAGGGTAATGAGAAAGTAAAGGATTCAAAGCTTCAAACCTACAGAATACAATTTGAACAGCTGAAGATGAAGGAAGATGAAACTGTTGGAAAATACTTTCTAAGAGTAGAAGAAATGGTAAATGCAATGAATGCACTTGGTGAAACAATTGATGAACCTTCTTTAGTTCAGAAAATCTTGAGATCTCTCCCAGATAGGTTCAACCCAAAGGTCTCTGCTATAGAATAACTTAATGATCTAAAAAACTTGGGGTTTGATCAACTGCTAGGAACATTGATTGCATATGAAATGAGAATAGTTAAATATGAACCTACCTCCAGAGAAGCATCATTTAAACCAGACAAGAATGAGGATTCTGAGCCCGATGAAATTGAAGAAAAATTTGTGAAGAGACTGAAGAAGGGATTAGTCAAATACAAAGGTAAACTGCCTTTCAAATGTTTCAACTATGGTAGGATAGGTCATTTTGAAAATAAATGTCCCCACAAAGGAAAGGATCAAACATGTGATGATGAGGAGAAGTACAAACACAGAAATTTCTTTAAAGAGAAAAACTTTAAGAAGAAAAGTCTATGCGTAAACAATGATTATGATCCTTCAGATGATGAAGAAAATGACTCCTCTATTGAATATAAACTAAATGACTTCATACTTATGGCCAAAGAGGATTATGATAATAAAAGCACAGGGAGTGATGAAGAAGAAGATGTGGTTGACATGGAAGGACAAATGATCAGTGCACTGGAAGAGATTGACAGACTAAGAATCAAGAACAGAAAGCAAAGACAATTGTTGATACAGTTCGAGAAAGACAGTAAAGAACCTGATGAAGACCTTGTCCTACTAAAATTAGAATTGGAAGAGGCAAAGAAAATTGAAGAGATTCTGAAACAACAGCTATCAGAAAAGAAGGCAAGATGTGAAGCATTAGAACAAGAATTAGAGAAAACAAGGAAAGAAATGGAGAAGTTTCAAGCCTTGTATAATCTGAATCTGTCAAGTATCAAATCCTCAGAAGGATTGGCCACCATTCTGAATCAGCAAAGGAATCCAAAGCTGAAAACTGGCTTGGGGTATGAAGAGGGATCAAGCAGTGGTAAGCCAGGAAATGAAGAACCCATCAAGTTTGTCAAAAGTACAACCAATGACAATAACAATCCTGCAGAAACAAAGGAAGACAATTAGCCGCCCAGGTCGAGTAAGGTAAAAGATGCCAGATCTGAATTTGTAGAACAAAGAAGTAATGTGCTCACTGCTGAATGACGTCATCGGTCTGGAAGAAATTGATTTGCTCAAAGAAGACTACCATTTTCCAAGTACAAAGAATTCTTCTATGGCTATTGTTTCTACTGTGCTAACTTTGGTCACAAAGATGTAAATTGTTCCTTAATATTTAGACATGAGAAATTAAGATTTCAAAGGAATAAATACTTGTCACAAAAAAGAATGATGTAGCCAAGTAAAAAACCTTCATTGATTGCCAATTACAAAATTAAGTCCAGGGACATGCAATTAAAGAGGTCAAGAAATAATCAACAGTCAATGAGTAGGCAACACTGCACCAATAAGTTTGACATGTTGAACAATGAGATTGAATGCTACATCTGTCATAAATTTGGACACAAATCTATTGATTGTCGTTTAAGGGAATATGAACCAAATTCGAAATCTCCTACTGAAAATGTCAAGTTTTGGAAGAAGAAGGAAAGTGACAAGTGTGGATTAGTGTTGTCCGCTCAAAGAAAAATGAACCCTTGGTATATAGACAGTGGATGCTCCAAACACATGATAGGAGACAAAGGCAAGTTTATATCTCTAAGTGAAAGAAAATCAGGAAACGTAACCTTTGGAAATGATGCTCCAGGAAAAATAAAGGGCAAAGGGATGGTGAGCTTAAGTAATGGAAAAGGAAAAGCCCAAGATGTTCTACTTGTGGACGGGCTGAAACATAATTTGCTAAGTGTAATTCAAATGTGTGACAGAGGATGTGAAGTGTTGTTCATGTCCAAGGATTGCAAGATAAAGTTTGTAAACTCAGGACAAGTGGTGGCCAAATGCATAAGGAAAGAAAATAATGTATATGTGCTAAAAGAAAATAGAGAAGAATGTCATCTAAGAAAACATGATGAAAGCTGGTTATGGAATAGGAGACTTGGACATCTAAACTTTGACCACTTAATCAAACTCAAAAACCTCAAGGCAGTAAAAGATCTTCTGAGAATATCAAAGCCCCAAGATTCAATGTGTAAACCCTATCAAGTAGGGAAGCAAAACAGGATACAGTTTAATTCCAAGAGCTTTACTTCAACAGAGAAACCACTCCAACTAGTTCATATGGATTTATGTGGACCATCAAGATAGGAAGGCACAGGGAAAGAAAACTACTTCATGTTGATTATTGATTATTACTCCATACTTACTTGGGTTTCCTTTCTCAAATAAAAAGCTGAAGCATTTGAGAAGTTTAAAATATTTAAGGCTTTAACAGAGACACAAATAGGAAAGAGGTTAAAGGTAGTAAGATAATATCGGGGAGGAGAGTTTATGTCAAGAGACTTCAAGGAATTCTATGATGAACATGGGATCAAGAGAGAATACACAATCCCAAGAACTCCACAACAAAATGGAGTTGTTGAGAGGCAAAACAGAACAGTGCAGGAAATGGCCA